>CAUYLG010039829.1:0-54531 GCA_963573385.1 Cacajao melanocephalus
CTTGTTTGTTATTTTCATCCCTTATTCCATCCTGTCTCCATTGTTAAGCACAATTATTGGCATAAAGGAGGTTTTTAATACCCATTTTTAGACTGCATTCTAGCCTGGGCAATAGAACAAGAATCCCGTTCTCTCTCCCTCTTTCTCTTCCTCTTTCTTTCTCTCTTACATCCTTTTTTTTCTTTCTTTCACTCTTTCTTTCTTCTTTTCTCTCTTTTTCTTTCAAAAAAAAAAAAAAAAAACAACAGGCGTCTTGCATTAGTTAGCCATGTTGTGAATGCAAAGAAAAAGTTATTGGAGGAAATCAGAAGTGCTACTGCAGTGAATTTAAAAAAATGATAAGAAAGTGAAACAGCCTTATTGCTGATAGGGAGAAAGTTTAAATGGTCTAGATGGAAGATCAAACCAGCACAATAGTCCCTTAAGCCAAAGCCTAATCCAGAACAAGGCCCTAACTCTCTTCAATTCTATGACTTCTGAGAGAGGTGAGAAGTTTGGAAGTAGCATAGGTTAGCTCAAGAGGTTTAATGAAAGAAGCCATCTGCATTTACATAAAATTACAAGGTGAAAAAGCAAATTATCCAGAAGATCTAGCTAAGATAATTGATGAGAGTTGCTATACTAAACAACAGATTATCAGTGTTGACAAAACAGCCTATTTATATCAGAAGAAGACACCATCTAAAACTTCCGTAGCTAGACAGGAGAAATCAATGCCTGACTTCAAAGCTTTAAAGGATAGGCTGACTCTCCTGTTAGGGGCTAATGCAGCTAGTCACTTTAAGTTGAAGCCAAAGCTCATTTACCATTCTGAAAATCCTAGAGCTCTTAAGAATGATGCTAAATTTACTTGGCCTGTGCTCTATGGATGAACAAGGTCTGGATGACAGCGCATCTGCTGACGGCATGGTTTACTGAATATTTTAAGCCCACTCTTGAGACATACTCAAGTACTGCTCAGAAAAAAAGATTCCTTTCAAAATACTACTAATCATTGACAATGCATCTTGTCACCCAAGAGCTCCAATGGAGATGTGCAAGGAGATTAATGTTGTTACCATGCCTGCCAACACAATATGCATTCTGCAGCCTATGGATCAAGGAGTAATTCTGACTTTCAAGCCTTACTAATTAAGAAATACATTTTAGGAAAAAGAAAAAAAAGAAATACATTTTAAGGCCAGATTTACAGTCATGTGGTGGCTCATGACTGTAAATCTCAACACTTGGGGTGGCCAAGGTGGGGAGACTGCTTGAGGCCAGGAGTTTACCAGCCTCCACAACATAACAAGACCCTCTCTATGTAAAACAAAAAAATTAGCCGGGCATGGTGGCAAACACCTGTATTACTAGCTACTTGGAAAGCTGAGGTGGAAGGATCACTTAAGCCCAGAAGTTCAAGGTTGCAATGAGTTAGAATCACACCATTGCATTCCAGCCTAGGCAACACAGGGAGACTCTGTCTCTTAAAAAAGAAAAAGAAAAAGAAGGATTATTTTGTCTCCAGAAGGCTGATGTCAAACTGCTGGGCTCTAGGCCTCCCAAAATGGTTCTTCTGATATATCTGGGAAGAGAAAACTGAAAACCTTCTGGAGCCCAGGCAATGTGGCTCAGACCTGTAATCCCAGTACTTTTGGAGGCTGAGGTGGGAGGATCACTTGAGGCCAGGAGTTAGAGACCAACCTTGGCAACACGGTGAAACCTTGACTCTACCAAAATAATAATTAAAAAAAAACACAAACGCACAAAAGTTAGCTGGGTGTGGCAGTTACCTTTAGTCCCAGCTACTCAGGAGGCTGAGGTGGGAGGCTTGAGCGTGGGAGACAGAGGCTGCTGTGAACCAAAATTACACCACTGCACTCCAACCTGGACAACCTAGCTAGACCCTGAAAAAAGAAAGAGAGAAAGAAAGAGAGAGAGAGAGAGAAAGAAAGAAAGAGACAGAGAGACAGAGAGAGAGAGAGAGAGAAAGATAAACCTTATGGAAAGGAATCATCATTCCAAATGCCATTTAAGAATATTCACCATTCATGGGAAGAGGTCAAAATACCAACATTAACAGGAGTTTGGAAGAAGCTGAAGTCAACCAAAATGAATGATTTTGAGGGGTTTAACACTTCAATGAAGGAAGTAACTGCACATGTGGTGGAAATAGTAAGAGAATTAGAATTCAAAGTGGAGCCTAGGCCAGTTGCAGTGGTTTCACCCTGTTGGCCAGGCTGGTCTCGAACTCCTGACCTCAGGTGATCCACCTACTGTGGCCTCCCAGAGTGCTGGGGTTACAGGCATAAGCCACCATGCTTGGCCCACTTCTTAAGTATTCCTAAATTAAGGTTACGTAAACATTGTTTTTTAAGACATAATGCTACACCACACTCTTAACAGACTACAGTATAGTGTAAATGTAACTTTTATATGCACTAGGAAACCAAAAAATCTGCATAGCTTGCTTTTTGGCAGTAATTACTGGCCCAGAATTGAACATGCAATATCACCTATGTATGCTTGTATACTACGAAGTTCCCTTTCCTAGTCCCATCCCTTACACAGAACAGAGGTGCATTCTCTTCAGAAACTGTCAAAGAAATACCAGACTCATGGTCATCAGGACTTCAGAGAAAGAGGTTGAGGAACAGATCTGAAAACAGAGAATTATGAAAAGGAATAAGAATGAGCTCTTGGAAACTAAAAACATGACAACTGACATAAAAATAGACACTTCTCCCCACAATAATGAAATATCCTAGAAGTAGAATAGAAAGCTAAGTCAGAAATTAGGAGAGGAAAAAAACCAAGAAATTTGAAAGATCAATACAGGAGACTCTCCCTGGAGGATCTAAAGTTCTAAAAAGAAGTGATGCAATCTAAGAAATCATGCACAAAAATTCCCCACAACTAAAATGTCTCCAGATTAAAAGCCCCATCAATTATTAGAAAATGAATTAAAGAACAAAAATAAACAAAATCATGGGTTACATGACTGAAATTTCAGAACGAAGATAAAGAGAAAAACCAAGAAAACCCCCAAAAAAGCTTCTTGGGGGTCAGTTATGGCTTTTGACTTCTCAGTTGCAATACTGGAAGCCAAGACAATAGGGCAATGCCTTCAAATTACTGACTTAAAATGAATCTGACTCTAGAATTGTGTACTTAGCAGACTGCCAAACAAGCATAAAAATACAACAAAGGCATTTTCAGACTTGCAGTCTCAAAAATTTATCTACCGCCCATTCATTCTCAGGAATCTCCTGGATAGATATAGTCCACCAAAACACAGGAATAATCCAAAGAGAAAGAAGCCATGGAAGCCAATCAATGGGCAATCCCCAGACCCCAACAAAACAAAAGAAGAAGAAGAAGAAAGAAAAACCTAAGGGCAACGTAATTCCTGAGAGCAAGACAAAGAAAGCCTCCTGACAGCACTGCGAGCATACCTACAGGGCGAGCAGTCCAGATTGCAGCCAGAGAGGGATGGAAGGTTCCAAAAAAGGACATATCCAGGAGGAAACAATATAAACTCATCAATTATCTGTCAGATAATTGATAAAGAGATAAATTGTTTTGAGAGGTTTTACGGAGCTGTTGAAGGATATAGAAATACTTAGCTAAAAATTTCAGAGAAAAAAATACAAAAATTCAGCAATTACCTTTAAGAAAAAGGAAAGAAAACATAAAATATACTTAGCTCATCAGTGAACAGACATTTACAATATAACAATATAGTTAATTCTGATCATTTAACCAAAAATTCTAATATTGAAAGAATGAGGAAGGGTATATGTCTTACATGTTAAAGACGTAAACAATTATTAGGAAATGACGAATAAATCAATAATAAACAGCATATTCAATTTGTTTGAAAATATAAAAGAAGGCCGGGTGCAGTGGGTCACACTTGTAATTTCGGCCTTTTTGGGAGGCCAAGATGGGAGGATTGCTTGAGCCTAGGAGTCCGAGATCAGCCTGGGCAACAAAGTAAGACCCCACCTCTACAAAAAATAAAAATCAGCTGGGCATGGTAGCTCTTGCCTGTAGTCTCAGCTACTTTGGAGGATGCAGTGGGAAGACTGTTTGACCCCAGAATATTGAGGCTGCACTGAGCCATGATCACCCCACTGCACTCCAGCCTGGGTAACAGAGCAAGACTGTCTCTACAAAAAAAATAAAAACTAAAAAATATTAAAGTAAATACTCAAAGAAGCAGCAAAGTAATTGAAAAAGCAGTTTGCCTCTAGAATTGGGACTGGGTTTGAGGCACAGTGGGACAGGGAACTACTATCGCAATTTTCTGCTATAATGCTGTTGGGCAGGGCAAAATTCAACACATAATATTTTGAGTCAGATTTTAACAAGTAGGTCAGGCACAGTGCCTCATGCCTGTAATCCCAGCACCACTTTGGGAGGTTGAGGCAGGTGGACTGCTTGAAGTCAGGAGTTCAAGACCAGCCTGCCCAGCATGGTGAAACCCCATCTCTACTAAAAATACAAAAATTGGCCAGGTGTGGTGACAGGCCCCTGTAATCTCAGCTGCTCAGGAGGCTGAGGCAGGAGAATCACTTGAACCAGGAGGCAGAGGTTGCAGTGAGCCAAGATTGTGCCACTGTACTCCAGTAATGGGCTTTACCACCTAGCCAGTCAGGAGTTCCATGACTGGAACTGATCATGTCACAGCCGGTACATTAACACAGGACTTTACTATGTAATCTTTAAACAATGTTCAGGCATTTCCTTTATAAAAAGTTAAAATATTAGATGGGTGAAGTAGCGTCCAATCATAGTTCCAGCTACTCAGGACACTGAGGCAGGAAGATCACTTGAGCCCAGGAGTTCAAGTATAGCTTCGGCAACAAAGTGAGACCTTGTTTCTTTGAAAATATTTATTTTTGGGGCCAGGTGCTGTGGCTCACGCCTATAATTCCAGCACTTTGGGAGGCCAAGGCGGACGGATCACGAGGTCAGCAAATTGAGACCATCCTGGCCAACATGGTGAAACCCTATCTCTACTAAAACACAAAAAATTAACCAGACGTAGTGGCACGTGCCTGTAGTCCCAGCTACTCTGGAGGCTGAGGCAGGGGAATTACCTGAACCCAAGAGGTGGAGGTTGCAGTGAGCTGAGATCACACCACTGCACTCCAGCCTGGTGACAGAGCAAGACTGCATCTCAAAAAAAAAAAAAAAAGAAAATATTTATTCTTAAGTATTTAAATTATTCACAAATAATTTCTATTTTTTTTAACAAATATGTGGTTTTATATTCTAAAGTAATGACATTAATCAAAATTAATACAAAATCCATATTTATGGGAGTCATAACCGATTCCAAAACTTATTCTGGAATAACTTATTTTGGAAAATGAGGCTACCCTTGCAATGTAAAAAAAAAAAATCAAAATAATAAAACTTTCCTTCAAATTGATAAACAATGATGTCAAAGAAAAATCTGCTTAAATTGCTCATTGAATGAATAACTTTAAGCAAGCAACCCAAAACAGAAGCATCTTTGTTAAATGAATTAGAACTTTTTCAGTTCAGTGACTATTTTTATTCATTTGTTTACTCATCAAGTATTTATTGAATGCCTTCTTTGAGCTGAACACCAGAAGTACAGCACTAAGTTAGACAAAGTCTGTGCCCTTATGGAACTTACAATCTAGTGAAGAATATAAATACATACAAGTGCAATTAAAACACAAGCAAATATCTCCTACAATGAAGAAACACAGGAAAAAAGTGGGTTCTACCGGAACTGTAAAATAATGCCAACTCCAAAGTACTCCAAGTAGTGTGCAAACACATGAAACAGATTATTCTTTATAAACATCAAATGCTCCTAATCAGAGCCCACAAGTAAAGGACAAACTAAAAAGAAGACCGGAAAGGAGAAACCGGGGGATGAGAGTGCTTATAGTTCCAAAGTGTTTCCAAAGTTCACGTCAGAAACTAAATCCTCAATGCAACAGTTTTGAGAGGTTGGACTATTAAGAAGTGGTTAGGTAATGAAGGCTCTGCCCTCAGGAATGAATTAAGGTCATTATCTCTAGAGTGAGATTGTTATAAAAGTGAGTTCAGCCCCCAATCGCTCTCTCCCACACTCTCTCATGCCTGTATGATGCAATAAGACAGTCCTCACCAGCTGCCAGCACCATGCTCTCAGACTTCTCAGCCTCCAGACCTATGAGCTTAATAAATTTCTTTTCTTTATACATTATTCAGTCTCTGGTATTCTGTTATAACAGCAAAAACTCAACTAAAGCAGGAGATGTGGGAAGAAATTCTAACATCTGAGTACCTACCATGCCATTTAATCCTCAAAACAACTATAAGAAGGTAGGTATAATAAATACTGGGACTATCTCCTCAGTATCTACTTCCCCATCTTCAACCAGCATTTTGTGGGAGACTGACCTCACTACTAGCTCCAGATGTACTACCATAATCAGAGCAACTCCATTCCCCTTGCCTCAGTAACCAAAATAGGTAGTCTATGCCTAATCCAATCAGGTCATGGAGGACCATGAATAAGTTCAATGGTGATATAAACAGCATTGAGTTTAGGACTTTTGCCGAAAATCTTGGAGTACAGAGTCTTGTCTCTTAGGTAGAGTGGTATGAGGTAACAGATCAAGAAGCACTGCTTCTAGCATTACCTATGATAAAAGAGAATGAAGCCTGAGGACTCAGCAATTAAGTGCATGAACTCGGGTTTGAAAATCAAGCGGTCTGATTTCAGAATTAAGAGATGCAAGCACACATATAGACGCCCCGGAGATAGTATTGGGGCATGGATCTGAACTCATCAAGTCCATCACACCAGCTACAACTCTATGAAAAGCTGATGAGCCAAACTGCAGACTTTTGACTTGTTAAGAATAAAGGCTCTGGAACTTAAACATCTGAGTTCAAATCTTAATTTCATCACTTAATAGCCATGTGACTTGGGGGAAGATACTTAATTTCTCTGTGCTTCTGTTTCTTCATCAACGAAACAGGGATAATCAGACCTCTTCATAAAGCTATTGTTAGAATTAAATGAGTTAATAGGTGTAAAGTACATGAAACAGTGTGCAGCACAGATCAATCTCCTATTAAGCAACGAGGAGTCAAGATTTCTGAGTGTTTTGATTAGAATTATGATCTAGGAAAATCAATTTAGAAGAATAGTGTGGGGCCAGGTTCAGCAGCTCACACCTATAATCCCAACACTTTCAGAGATCAAGGTGGGATGACTGCTTGAGGTAAAGTTTGAGGACACAGTGAGCTAGTATCGCGCCACTGCACCTCAACTCCAGTCTGGGTGACACAGTGAGACCCTTTCACCCTGCTGAAAAAAGACGAAGAAGAAATATGGTGTAGAGGGGAACACAGAACATACAAGAAGTGGGAAAGTAATGGCAAAGTTTTAAAAAAGGCATCAAGGATTTGTATAAAGTGATGGCAGTGGAAAATGCTGAAGCTACTGAAGAATTTGAATCAATGGAACTTAAATGAGCAAATGTGGCAACCAAAGACTAGGAGGAATAAACAATGATCTCTAATTTTCAACTTGGTAGACTAAGAGAATGGTGGTCCCAGAAACAGAAAAAAGATGAGTAGAGGGTAGATTAGGACTCCTTTAAAATAATAGAGACTCTGTTATGTTTTATACGGGAAGTTATTTTAAGCAAGTTTAAAATCAGTAGGATTTAAGATAATTATTACATTAATAAGAAGTGAGATCTAAGGCCAGGTGCAGTAGCTCACGCCTGTAATCCCAGTACTTTGGAAGGCCAAGGAGGGCCGATCACCTGTCAGGAATTCAAGACCAGCCTGATCAACATGGTGAAACCCCATCTCTACTAAAAATATAAAAATTAAAATAAATAAATACAAATACAAAAATTAGTTGGGCGTGGTGGCATGGGCCTGTAATCCCAGCTACTCAGGAGGCTGAGGCACAAGAATTGCTTGAGCCTGGGGGGGCAGAGGTTGCAGTGAGCTGAGATTGTGCCACTACACTCCAGCCTAGGTGACAGACTCTGTCTTAAAATTAAAAAATGAGATCTACGTTTCATAAACTATATTTTAAAGTTATATTTTTCTCTTTTTTTTTCAATAAACATAGTTTAAAAAACAAATCTAATTCTACTACTGAGGGATGAAAAAGCAGATCAAATTAACAATCAAAATTATAATATTTGCATTTCTTACTGTAAAATTAAACTACCATATGATCCAGCAGTCCATCTACTGTATATCCAAAAAAAAAAGAAAATTAGTATGTTGAAGAAATATCTGCACACTCATATTTACTGCAGCATTTATACTAGCCAAGATATGTAATCAACCTAAGTGTCCATCAACAGATGAATGGATAAAGAAAATGTCATATATATACATAATGAAATATTATTCAGCCATTAAAAAAATAAAATTCTGTTATCTGCGGCAATGTGGATGAGCCCAGAGGACGTGATGTTAAGTGAAATTAGGCACCACATGTCCTTACTCACATGTAGAAAGTTAAAAAGCTGGTCTCACAAAAGTAGAATAAAATAGTGGTTACAAGAGGCTGGGAAGTGTATTGGGGAGGGAAGGATAGTGGAAAGTTGGTTAATGGAGTTTATGTATCAAAATATCCTATACCCCATAAATATGTACAATTATTATATCAATTAAAAATACATATATTTAAAATAAAGTAGGTAAAATAAAAATTGTTGTGGGTATGGCAAATTTTTTAAAATCCCATTTAAAAAACAAAACTTCTGAAACATGATTCTTAAAATTGTTGGCAATATTATGAAACTAGCTTTTAAGAAATTCAGAAGCTCAAAATGTGACATAAAATCAAAATGCTGAAAGTGAAAAAATAACTAAGCACTACAGATTATTTCTTCTATAGAAATAATAAATAGAAAGTTAAGTAGTAAGGCCATTTCCTCACATTTGCTCCACATCTCCCTCACTTTTTCCCGAAAACATTTATCCTCCCTACCAAAAAACGCTCAAAGTCACCAATTACCTCCATCTAGACTAATCTAATGGACACTTTTCTGTTTCTCATCTCATGAGACCTGCCAGCAACAGTATATAAACAATTTATCACTCACTCTATCATTTTTTAAACACTTTCTTTTCTTGGCTTCCCTTAACACTACACATCCCTGGCTTTTCCCTATCTGTGTTTGTAGATCTTCCTCTCTCAGATCTGTATATTTCGACACATTCTCAGGGCAAAGCCCTAGGTCCTTTCCATTTCTCTATCTACACCCTTTTCCTAGATGATCTCATCCATCTGTAGTTTTAATATTAACCATACACACAGACTCTTATCTCCAATCCCAATCTCTACTGTGAACTCCAGATTGACTTTATTAAACTGTCATCTCTAGGTGGATATCTCAATAGCAATTAAAACTAGACCAAATATCCAAAACAGAACTTTTGACCCTTTCCCTCTGCCCTTAAAATTGTTATTTCATTTATTCATTCTACAAATATATACTGAGCATATGCTCAGACACTGTGGTGTCCACCGGCACAATAATGTAAAACTTGGGAGAGACAGATTATAATACATTATTAAAAGAGCGATGATGGATAGAAAGGGTGTTCTGACAGAAAATGGGGAGAAAGTTGCTATTTTTGATAGTATTTTCAAGATCAGCCTCTATACCAGCTTGGGCAACACAGTGAAACCCCATGTCTACAAAAAATACAAAAAATGAGCCAGACGGGTTGGCCCACACCTTGTAGTCCCAGCTACTCAGAAGGCTGAGGTGGGATGATCACTTGAGCCAGGGAGGCAGAGGTTGCAGTGAGCCAAAATCACACCACTGCCCTCTTGCCTGGGTGACAGAGCAAGACCTTGCTCCCCTCACCCCCAAAAAATGACATCTACCTAACTACCTAGGCATTTACTCCTGACAGGCAACCCATTAGGTGAATTTACAGAGTCTGGACTATAAAATAAATCTTGATGCTTCCACTGAAGAGAACGCTAGAGTAAGCAGAGAGACGTGGACAATGACAACTGTGACAGATGTCACAGAAGGACATGCAACAAGCTATGAAACAAAGTTACAGTCAGACATACCCTAGTCTGGAAGAAATCAGAAAAGGCTTCCTGGAGCAAGGAATAATTAGAATAAGCCCAGATGATCACTACAAAAAGCTAAACAAAAAGGTATAAGGGACTATGTTAAGAACAGGGAACAGTACAGTTTGGCATATCCCAGAATCTACAATAAATCCAAGGTGATAAAATCTTAAAAGGAGGAGAACAGATTAAGACACAGGCCAGAAGAAAGCAAGAAGTTATCAAAGATTAATGAGGTCATGGTAAAAAGAAACAGAAGTCAACCTAAAAAGGCTTCCATTGGTCAAATATGAGACAATTTGATTGCAGTGGATTAAAACACATTAAAATTCAACAGCTCATGAGAATCTTTTAAAATTATAATTAAAACAAAAAACGTTCAGTGAACAACTCATTACCAATTACTTTGGAAAATGACATAGGGAAATCATCCAATTTTTATGCTCCCTTTTCTGTAGTAAGGAGTAATCAAATAGTTGATAAAAGTTATTCCAGCAAATAAATGCACAAAAAGTTAGAGAATCAAGATATCACCATTTTGCAAACTCTAACAAAATAATGAATTCAGGCAATAATCAACAAAGAATGCTAAAATCATTAAAGGAGAAATTTATGTAATAGAAGAATAAGGTGATAACCACCTGAAACTACTACAAGTGGGGCAATCAGGTATGTAGCTTTGATGAAGAGGAAGTACACAACATCTACAAAATATTTTTATTGAAAAAAAGGAACCTAAATATGATAAAATATCTAAATTTAATTTCAAGTTTTCAGGAAAGACAAGAAATAGAGGAATAAGTTACAGCAACCTTAACAGCAAACCTGAGCATCAGAATTGCATGGAGGGGGCTTTTTAAACCACATATTGCTAGGAAACCATAAGACTGCAAAAGCCAAACACAGAATGTGGGAAATTTCACATTTAAGGGGGGAGGGCTATTATAGAATAAAAATTACTTAAGCTACTTAACTGCAAATGCAATATACAGACTCTTAAGACTGATTCAAACAAACCTACCATAAAAAGACATATTGAGATGACAGAAAATTGGAATATGGACTAAGAATAGCTTTTATTAAGGAATTTCTGTTAATTCTATTAAGTTACATTAAGTACAATAATAGTATAGTGGCTATTTTTTAAAATGTCATTATGGGGGAAAAAAAAGTCAAGGCTAGTGAATTGGCAAAAGCCTCAGTATGCAGAACAGACAAAATCCTTCCTTTAATGAGTCTGGGCCCAAACCAAGTGGTTCTTACACAAGACTGATATCGTAACAGTAACAACTACCTCTGGTTCCTGAAAGCCATGTGCTAAGCACCACATTAAGTTCTTTACATGACTTATCTCTGAATCCTTAAAATAAACCTGTTATGAAGATACTACATTCTATATATCATTTTGTCTGCTGTTCCTGATCACAATTAGCACATTTTTTTTTTGAGACGGAGTTTCGCTCGTCACCCAGGATAGAGTGCAATGGCACAATCTCTGCTCACTGCAACCTCCACCTCCCAGGTTCAAGCGATTCTCCTGCCTCAGCCTCCCGAGTAGCTGAGATTACAGGCACCCACCACTGTGAGCCACCATGCCCAGCCACAATTGGCACTTTTTAAAAAAGTATAATGGGCCAGGCACAGTGGCTCATGCCTGTATTTGCAGGACTTTGGGAGGCCGAGGCAGGTGGATCACCTGAGATCAGGAGTTTTGAGACCAGCCTGGCCAAAGTGGTGAAATCCTGTCTCTACTAAAAACACAAAAATCAGCCGGGCATGGTGGCAGGTGCCTGTAATCCCAAGCTACTCGGGAGGCTGAGGCAAGAGAATCGCTTGAACCCAGGAGGCGGAGGTTGCAGTGAGCAGAGATTGTGCCATTGCACTACAGCCTGGGTGACAAGAGCGAAACTCCGTCTCAAAAAAAAAAAAAGTGCTAATTCCCCAAAAAAGGATTCCCACAAGGGAAGCATGATATTCTAGAATGAAAACTAAATGTGAGTCTACTCAAACACCTGGGTTACATAAAAAGATGCTGAATATGATCTTTGGGAAATGCAAATTAAAACCACAAGATACTATTAGAATGGCTATAATCAAAAGAATCAAAAAACGATTAAGACAGTAAACTTCAGCCTGGCATAGTGGCTCATGCCTGTAATCCCAGCACTTTGGGAGGCCAAAGTGGGAGGCTACTCAGGTGGCTGAGGTGGGAGGATTACTTGAGCCCAGGAGGTCAAGGCCACAATGAGCTCTGATTGCATCACTGCACTCTAGCCTGGGCAACAAGAGAGACCCTATCTCAAAAAAAAAAAAAAAAAAAGGTAAATTTTGTATGTTTTTTACAATAAAATGTTTTACTTAAATAACAATATCAATATTGAAGAGACTGTGAAGAAACTGTAACCTTCAGGCACTGCTACTGAGAATACAAAATGGTACAACTATTTTTTAAAAGACTGACAATTTATTTTAAAGTTAAACACAACACTTAGCATATGACTCTGCAACCCCACTCCTGGGTATCCACCCAAGAGAAATGAAAATATATGTCCACATAAAGACTTATACACAAACATTAACATCAGCATTATTCATAATAGCCCAAATCTGGGACAAAAAACCCTAATGTCCTCCAATTAGTGAGTGAATAAACAAATCATGGTATATCTACACAATGGAATACCATTCAGTAATAAAACTGAAGGAACTGGCTGGGATAGTGGCTCATCCCTGTAAGTCCAGAACTTTGGGAGGCCAAGATGAGAGGATCGCTTGAGCCCAGGAGGTTCATGATGTATTAGGCATGGTTGCGTCACCATACTCCAACCTGTTGACAGAGTGAAACCCTGTCTCAAAAAAATAAAAGGAACTAACAAATGCAACAAATAACCCAGACACAAGACTACGGACAGAAAGTATCAGTGACTGTCCTGATTGAGGAGGGGTTAGGCTGCAACAGAGCATGAGGGAACTTTTTGGGTGATGGAAATGTTCCAAAACTTCATTGGGGTGGTGGGTATACAACTGTATACAATGTATGCTTAAAATGTATTTACACTTTGTTGTGTATAAATTATAGCTCAATGAAATTGTTTTTAAAAAATCCTGGGTTGAATAGATCTATAAGTTATTAGCTGTGTGACATTAACCAGAATTTTAATTTTTTTCTTCAGATATGCCTGTTCTGTTTCATTTCATCAGTTTTCATTTCTCACATGCACATGTTTCATTTTTAAAGTGAGCAATTCTACAATGTACTGCAGTTCTTGGGCTTACAGATAATTCTTACTTCCACTAGCAAAAGTATATAGTTGTCTCTACTGCTACTTGCTCTATCTCGTAAGATTGTTGTGAAACATCAAATAAGATAACTGATGAGAAAGTCCTGTGGTAACTGTAAAACAGTATTACACAACTATACAGCAGACTTTACTTTAAAAAACAGATGAGAAAATTTTTTTTTATGTGAGTGACTTGAGACTCTTGTAAACCTAGGTACCCAAAGTCAATCTTTGCACAGAAACAGAAAGCAGTTGTCTATTCAAATGTCACCTTTTAAATATCCTTTTGGAACCTGTTTCCTATTGTCTCTTGAGTTACTCGATGGCTCAATCTAGTATTATCTAAGATGCACTTTCATTTCTGAAAGGAAAAACAACACTAAAGAAAGGTCTAAAGAGAGACAGATGAGCATGGCACATTTATTTTTCAGGGGAAAAGACAGATTAGTTGAAAAATGTCTTCAATTCCACATGCATTTACTGAGGGTTTTCTGCTGAGACCTGCATTAGCAAGAGAGAGTGAATAATTTTAATAATATCAAAATTTCTTAAACTAGTGTGGCACAATCTTCAACTTTGCCCATTCCAAAATTTGACAGATTCTCTTTTTGTTTGCTTGTTTGTTTCTACTACTGCTGTACAACTGGGCTCTCTCCTATCCTACGAAGTTTGTGTGGTATTTGACATTTAGCCCAGTTATATTTGCAAGTTTCCAGACTGCAATACGTATAAAGGCTGTTTGGACATAATCTCTTCCTCAGGTGCAGTTTAACAACTAAATTTTACTTTGAATCCAGGTTTATATCAAATCTTACAATTCTAAAAAGTTATTCTGTCAGCAACAGGTACTACAATGAAAAATCAACAAAGCCTGTAACACCACAAAATACTCTGCTAACCTTTTCAATTTTTAACACTCCTTTTCAGTAACAGCTCTGAGGAGGAAGAATCTACAGCCAATTCCAAGGCCAGATTTCATTTAATTTGGTCTTGCTTCAGTAGTAACCCTAAATTCTTACGGTTTACATTTCTTCTTTGATAACATTAAGGTCGCTCGGTCCTGTTACTGCACACCTCCCATTTTAGCGTCCAAAAAACCTGAAAGAACGGCACCTTGCCTATTCATTCCCCCAACCTTCTCTCAACTCAGTAGCCTGGCCAAACGTGCTGCTCTCTCCACAACGCCAACCCAGCTGGAACGCAGCGCCCGGAGGACGGCTGGTCACGGGGAGGAGGGGAGAACTTCGTGGCCCCGGAGTACGGCGGCTGAGGTCCAATCCAGCCCGCGCCCAACTGTACTCTGTGCCAGGAAGGCGTGTGGACCCAAAGTCTCAGGCCGCGGTGCTAGGTCCCGAGGAGCAGAGTCGCGCGTGGCTGGGGGCAGGTCGTAAACAAACCGACGGTTGGAGGGGGAAGGAGCAACGGCGAGGGGGGTGGGGTAAGAGGAGAGATAGGACCTCGCTTCAACCCTCCAGCGCGAGCCCGCAACCGGCTCCACCCCACCGTGGACCAGGTGCTGGTTTCGGCGCGGCACTTCCGCGCGGGTCTCAACACCGAAGGCCCCAACACCCCTGGAACTCGGAGCCCACAAGGCCATGGGCTCCGCGACCCCAGCCCCACAGCGCCCTACCTGAACCCGCAATCTGGGTCCCGGGCGTCGCGGCCGGGCGCGCCCAGCCCGCTCCTCTTGCTGAAGAGCTTCTGGAACAGCGTAGGGGCCATGCTAGCCACGGCCAGGCAGGGGTCGCTCCGCTGGGCGCTTGCTAGGCCCCCGCTCCTAGAGCCGCCCCGCCACCCCCATGGGCGCCTCAGTCATATGACAGAAATTAGTCACTTCAAACGGCCACGGCGCGCGGGGCGGGGCGTGAGGCGAGGCCGGCACTCATTGGCTGGAGGTGGGCCGCATCACGTGGCGGCGCGCGGAGCAGGGGGCAGGGCGGGGGCGTGGGGCGGAGCTGTCTTCTATAGGCTCACTGGCAGGTCCCGTCACGTGGCAGCTCACGGGGTGGGGCGTGCGCCGAGAGAAGAGGACTGGAAGGTGGCTAGGGATGTGAAGGGGGAGCGGGCTCAGTGTCGATCCTTTCGCGTGAGGCTGTCAGCGGCCATCAGAGGCTAGCCAGGGTGGCGCGGGGACGATGCCACGAGCCTTGGAGTGCAGAAACCTTCGACCCCCGCACCCACAGAGTTGCATAGGGAACCACAGGCAACCGACTATCCCTTGTCAGCCCCTCCCTAGTTTCTGCGGCTTCACACCTCCCTTCCGCAGCGGGCAGAGGCTGGCGGGCCCTGGAGCACGGAAGGCACTCGAGCGTACCCGTGGGGCCGCGGTTAAGGCTGGACTTTGAGCCCAGGACCCCAGGCCCGCCCTTAGTAGGCCGCGCCGACCCGCGAGAGGTCTAGAAACTGAACAGCGCGGAGGCTGGCTCACGGGGACTGGAGGACCTGCGGGGACCCCTGCCACAGCCATGGCACCCCGCAAAGACGACCTCGGGCAGGGACTGCAGGCAGTCGCCCTCAGTGTTTATACTAGCGCCTCGAACCCTGACACCGGGAATTAGTCTCTTGGAAGAGCTAGTGATTGGAGGCTCAGAAGTTAGTCTGTTTCCTTGGTAACCAGCAAAATCAGAAGTGAAACCAACGAAGGCAGGAAGCCTAAAGATACATATGTGCAGATATCTAACCCTTTGCGCTATTTAGAATTTTAATAAATCTATCTTAATGTTTAAGTATGACGAAGGGAGGAACTGTGGAATTTTAACCAAGTTATAGGGAAGAAACGCTTTCTAAAAAAGAAAAACATTGCTTACGTATGACCTCACGGTCTTATTTAACCCATGGAACGAAAATATATCAGTTTGGATCAAACTAATCTCATAAATTTTCAGTACCCCCATCCATTCACTCCCCTTCCAGGATGAGGAAGCTTGTACAATGGGATGCAATTCCTCAGAGAAATGTAGGAAATAACTTGTATACGGTTGGAAGCCTGGATAAAAATACTTTGGGCAGGTGTGGTAGCTCACGTTTGTAATTCCAACGCTGCGAGGCCAAGGCAGGCAGATCTCTTGAGCTCAGTAGTTCAAGACCAGCTTAGGCAACAGTAAGACCCTGTCTCTACAAAATTTTTTTTAAAAATTAGCCAGGTGTGCCCGGGCACTGTAGCTCATAACTGTAATCCCAGCACTTTGGGAGGCCGAGGCGGGTGGATTACATGAGGTCAGGAGTTCGAGACCAGCCTGACCAACGTGGTGAAACCCCCATCTCCAAAAAATTAGCTGGGCGTGGTGGCGCATGCCTGTAATCTCAGCTACTCGGGAGGCTGAGGCAGGAAAAATGCTTGAACCCGGGAGATGGAAGTTACAGTGAGTCAAGATTGTGCCATTGCACTCCAGCCTGGGCAACAAGAGCGAAATTCCATCTCAAAAATAAACAGGAAAAAAATTAGCCAGGTGTGGTCACGGCATACGCCTGTGGTCCCAGCTACTCGGGTGGCTAAGGTGGGAGGATGGCTTGAGTGTGGGAAGTCAATGCTGCAGTGAGTGCCACTTGCGCTTCAGCCTGGGCAACACAGCAGGGCCCTATCTCAAAAACAAAAACAAAAAAAAACTTTGTTTCAGAGTTTCATTTAGGTATACAAATCAAATTTTCTTTAAGTGGCTACCAACTCCCACTGATTTGCAACTAGAGTTTAAGCTATAAATAAGGGTCTGAAGATATTTATTTAAAAAAAAGTAATAGGCAGAATTTATATCCCTATGAGAATTTGTCAGTGACCGAAATACTGAGTTTCAATGTTCCAAGATTTTTAAATCATTATTTATAAATGATTAAGATATTAACATATTCATTCCACAATCATTTAAATTCTAGGCAGTGGGGATCCAAAGTAAAGAGCTAGCTTTCTAGGTGAGGAGACAGTAAATAAGTATATAAAGTTATTTCAGGTAGTGACTACTGTTGTTAAGTAAGAACCAAGTAATCAAATGAGGGTGTCAGTAAACACTGAGGAGGTAACATTTGAGGTGCTTGGGTTGAAATTCATTCAGTTTCTCTGTATATTATCGAAGCTCCAGAAGCTACTGGGCAATACAGGATCAAAACAGCAGTACTATTTCACCTAGACATTTCAGATATTCCTCTGGCACCAAATGCTGAAAGATTTCTAATAGGGTAAAATGAGCTATGTATATTTTTCTCACAAAACATTTGAAAATAGAATGAAATTTTTGTAAACAAAAATATAAAGTCAATGCAATTTTTAAAAAGTCAAAAGAAATGTAGATCCTATCAATCAATTAATGGGGCAATCATTTGAGGAAGTTTTGTTTTTACATTAGTTAAGTTACACTAAATGAGTACAAGTGGAAACAGGCTCAAGTCTGTCTATACAGGACTAAAGACACTAAGGATTAATGGCTGTCCATGACTGGCACAAAAAAGAATAGTTTCAGGTCCCCTCAGAAGGAACTTTCCAAATACAATAACCTTGTGTGCTTTCATCTTGGGAAAAAAATTATTCATAGGTAATTATAGATACTAATAGTAAGGGAGAAGAACATAAATGCTTGCATAAGAGAAACTTTCAGCATTCTCTAATCATGTAATAGCTTTAATTCTGTAGTCTCATTTAGTGTTATACTTGACAGGTACAGAGGAAAACTAGATTTACTTCCTATTATCCATCACATTTCTCCTACGTTGCAGCATAATACTAAAGTCACAAAATCAGAGAGCACTGAAATGATAGAAGTTTGTAATAAAAGAGGACACTGATAGATTGGATAAAGAAAATGTGGCATATATACACCATGGAATACTGAGCAGCCATAAAAAAGGGATGAGTTCATGTTCTTTGCAGGGACATGGATGAAGCTGGAAACTGTAATTCTCAGCAAACTAACACAAGAACAGAAAACCAAACACTGCATGTTCTCCCTCATAAGTAGGAGTTGAACAATGAGAACACATGGACACAGGGAGGGAAACATCACACACTAGGGCCTGTCAGGGTGGGGGATAAGGGTTGGGATAGCATTAGGAGAAATACCTAATATAGATGACAGGGTGATGGATGCAGCAAACCACCATGTCACATGTATAACTATGTAACAAACCTGCATGTTCTGCACATGTACCCCAGAACTTAAAGTATAATAATATAAAAAAGAAGACACAACTATACATAATTTTAAAGATTAAATTTTAAATGTTTCAATTTTAGTATCAGTGAAATATTATCTTTTTTTTTCCCCCTCTAACTTAGTACTACATCCTATCACAGAGAAGCTGAGGTGTCTTATAGGCAGCCTTTTTAAGTTTAACAAGTCAGCAAAGAGGAAATGTAAGAAAGAAAATAATTATCTACTCATTCATGCTACATCAACGTGGAACTATTGGGTAACAAAGATTAGACATAAGGCCTACACTCTCACTGAAGGGTAGAAGATTCAGTCTTTCCAAAACTTCAGCAGTCTGGGTTTCTGTCCACCTGCTTCAAAGATTTCCCTCCTGATAGCGTAAAAGACATGCGTACTCTTTGCTATAGGCATTTGCTGGTTACCACATGTAGGAAAAGGTGGCAACAAAACTAAAATCTTCCTCCTTTAACCACCATACTAATAAGTATAGGCTTAATTATGCTGAATTATCCTGAAACAAATTATAATTTCATTGATAATATAACAAGACATTCAAAATCAAGATGATCAAGTATACTTGCCTGAAAAACATTTAGATGGGCTCAAGGTACCTCACTTTTAAAAACTCTTAAACCAACTGACCATTTATTGTTGTGTAATAAGGAAATGGCAGTAGTCTCAAGCACCAGAAAACATAAACAATGATTAATTCAACAAACATTTCTTGAGTCCCTCCAACATCTCAAACTCTAGGTAAGGAGAATATGGTACTGAACAAGAGAGTCCTTATTCTTAGAAACTGAGTTTTTTGTGGGAAGAGACAAAATAAGATGTTTGCAAGTTGTGTTAGGAACTAGGAAAGAAACCATGGGTAGCAAGCAACTAATGGAGACCAAATTTAGATAGGGTGGTCAGGGAAGGCCTTTCCAAAGATGTGGGATTTGAGCTAAGATGTAAAAAATGTAAAGGAACCAGCGATAGGAAGAAGGTGGTGAAGAACATTCTGGCAAAGAGAAGAAAAAGTACAAAGCTCTAAGAGAGAAATAGTTTGGGCCTGTTTGAAGAGGAGAAAGGAGGCCAGAAGAACGAAAACATACTTTGAGAATGGGAGATGGTCTGAAATGGTCAGAAAGATACAAGGGGCCAGATTACGTAGGACCTTGTAAATTATGGAAAGGAGATCAGACTGAGTGTGATGGGAGCTATCAGAGGAGTTTAAAACAGGGGAGGGACATGATACAATTTATGATTCTACAGTGGCTGTTCTGTGGAGAAGGAATTTTAGAAGAGGAAGAATGGAATCAGAGAAATGAAGCAGGTGACTACCTGTACTTTAAGAGAGAATTGATGGTGGCGAGCAAGTTATTTTGGAGATACACACTTGCAATAGGAATGAAGGAAAGAAAAATCAAAGATGACTCCTAGGTTTTTGCTGTGAGCAACTAAGTAGAAGTCATTTCCTGATTAAAAGACCAGGGAACACATGGATTTGAAGAGGAAAACCAAGCATATTAAGTTTGGATGTATTAAGTTTGAATTGCCTATTAGACATCCATGTGGAGATATTGAGTAGAATAGATGGGGAGAAACTAGGATTAGTGAGAGAAATTTGGGAGGCATTAGCTTCTAGACAGAATTTAAAATAATGGAATGGATGACTTTACCTGAAGGGAGTGTGTATATAAAGAGGATTCAGAACTAAGACCCAAAGAGGATAACACTTACAGGTCTGAAGGAGAAAGATCCAACATAGAAGAATGAGAAGGAGCAGCAGTAAGACAAGAGAATAAAACGTCTCCAAAAAGAGAAATAAGTCAACTATGTTGAATGTTGCTGAAAATTTAAGTGTTCATTAGATTTGTCGATATGGATATCTTACAGTTTCAGTGGAGTAATGTAAGTAAAAGCCAGGTTCCAAAAGACAAAGGGGGCAAATAGGAAGTGGTGAAGGAAACGCAGACAACTCCTCTTTTTTTTGCTGAGATGGGGAGCAGACAGGAGATGGAAAGGGAAAATTGGTTTTCTTTTGTTTAAAATGGGAGATATTAGAGAATTTTGTATGCAACAGAAACAACCTAATAGAGATGGTGAAAATAAGCATCTACTATGTTCCAGGTGCTAGGAATACAATATAAACAGAAAGGGTACAGGCCCTGTCCTTAAGAAACTAAGTAACAAAAAAGTATTACAGATTGTGATAAGTTCTGTTAGGTAATCAAACTTTTCCTTCAAATATAAATTGGCTTGAAATCCTCATCTAGAATTTTATAAGTGCACAAAACTATGACAAAGATTATTTCAACAAATATTTTTCAAACATTTAATATGCTTAATATGTGTCTGTGCTAGAATCCAGAAATACAATAAAGAAGTAGTCATAGTTTCTGCGTTCAAGGACCTTACAGTCTAAGGAGAAAAAGCAATTGACAGGTTGGGTGCAGTGGCTCATGCCTGTAATCTCAGCACTTTGGGAGGCCGAGGCAGGCGAATCACTTGAGATCAGGAGTTCAAGACCAGCCTGGCCAACATGGCAAAGCCATTGTATGTACTAAAAATACAAAAATTAGCCAGAGATGACGGTGCAAACCTGTAGCCCCAGCTACTCAGGAGGCTGAGGCAAGAGAATCACTTGAACCCAGGAGGTGAAGGTTGCAGTGAGCCGAGATTGCGCCAATGCACTCCAGCCTGGGTGACAAAGAGCAAGGCTCTGTCACAAAAATAAAAATAAAAATAAAAATAAAAAATTGGTGGGCAATTATAGTACATTGTGATAAATGCTATGATGTGAGAAACTCTAGAAAGATTTTGATTGAGTCCATTAGTCAGGATGTTCTATGTTGCACATGATAGAAAACTCAAACAAAACTAACATAAGCAAAGAATGAAACTGATGAGCACTCATAACTGGATCTAATGTAGATGAACAGTTCAGGCACAGCTTTAACCAAGGACTGCAACAATGATATCAAGAATTCAGTTTCTTCTTCCCATCTCTAATTTCTCTGTACAAACTCTATTCCCAGGTAGTGTCTCCAATTGTAGACATAAGCTGGCTGCCAGCAACTTCCATGATATATCATTTCAGATAAAAGTGCAGGAGAAAAAGGAAAGTGTGTCCCAGGATTCCAAGAAAAAAACCTCTGATATTTAATCCCAATAAGATCATTATAGGCCTTGGACGCATCCCCAAACCAATTACTGTGCCAGAGTTGAGAGGGCTAATGTGAATTGGCTTATGCCATTAGAGGTCTACGCCGGAACTATCGCGGAATCAATCCCACCTAAACCATATGGCTTAGAAATTTAAAATCCACTTAGGGTAAACTTAGAAGGGCAATGGATAGCTGCAGGGGAAGTCACCACAAATGTCCACAACCAATATCCATAACAGAGACAAAAACATGGGGTCAACTGCACAGAGATGGTAACTAAAGCGGTAAGTAGATAACATTACCTAATGTAAGTGTGTTGCATGAAAAGAGGCCCCAGAACAGAACCCCAGGAAACACCAAAACTTAAAGATTGGGCAGAGGAAAAGAAGCCTTTGGAAGAAATTGAAAAGAGTGAGCTAAAGATGAGATGAAAGCCTGGAGGGTAGTGTTTCAGAGAAGTCATTCTTTTCTGGAGGCTTTTAGGAAGAAAGTACTAGTCTGCAACATCATTAGGTAGAAGAAGTTGGGTAAGATGAGAACTGAAAAATATCCCTTAAATTAGCATCGAGGAGGTTGCTGGGAGCCTTAAGGGGAACAATGTCAGTGGAGAAACAAAGCTAAAGCCAAATTATGTGTGTTTGGGTGTGTTTAGGGAGGGTGAAAGGTGAGGGTCTGTGAGAAAGTACAAAGCACACTCTTTAGGAAACGTGAATGCAGACAGATGGGGAATGATGGGTTAGCTAGAAGAACATATGGAGTAAAGGTAGGATTTAACATATAAGATGATGAAACATTTTTAAATTCAAGTTAGAAAATAAGAGTAGAGCAGGAGAGGTTGAAGATAACTTTTATCTGGAAAGTTTGGGCATCACACCCTTTATATAAACACATATGCTATATATACAACATAAAGAGGCTATTCATAACTGAACAAGCCATGATGAATGATACCTTGGAGAGGTGGGAAAAAAACCCATTCTAGTTAAAAATTTTTAAATGGAAATGACATCACGTTTCAGGTTTTTGTTTTGTTTTGTTTTGTTTTGTTTTTGAGATAGAGTCTCGCTCTGTCACCCAGGCAGGAGTGCAGTGGCACGATCATTGCTCACTGCAACTTCTGCCTCCTGGGCTCAAGCAATTCTCCCACTTCAGACACCTGAGTAACTGAGACTACAGGCACGTGCCACCACACCCAGCAAATTTTTGCACTTTTTTTGTAGAGACAGAGTGTCCCTGCGTCGCCCAGCCTAGTCTCAAACTCCTGGGCTCAAGCAATCTGCTTGCTTTAGCCTCCCAAAGTGCTGGGATTATATAGGCATGAGCCACTATGCCCGGCTCTTTCATGCACTTTTAACTGAACAAAAACCTCAGATTTGTTTTTAATGAGATAAAATTTTAAGATATAATTTAAAATGATTAAAAATAAAGTTCAGTTACATGCTGAAGTAAAAGGGTTGTTTTTTTTTAGATCGCAGACTACGTTGAAAATGGATGAAAACTATGAGCTCCTCATCCCAGAAAGAGTTGAATTCCTTTTTTCATGTTCTTCCAGGGAGAGTCAATGAAAGACCTCTGAGGCCTGCAAAAGATACAAGATTAAGCATACAATCTTTTCCAAGGACTTGCCAATAGGATTCTTCTTTGGATTTCTCATATTACCAGCCAGCAGGCTTCTTCTGCTTTCCTTGCTCTTAATCATAATTGAAGTTGTTGTGTCCTCACTCCTAAGTCTTGAATACCAATACCAATTCCAATTCCTTATCCCCTCCCACCTTTCCTCGTACTCCGGTCTATAAAACAAAAATATTGGCCGGGCATGGTGGCTCATGCCTGTAATCCCAGCACTTTGGGAGGCTGAGGCGGGCTGATCATGAGGTTAAGAGATCGAGACCATCCTGGCCAATATGGTGAAATCTTGTCTCTACTAAAATACAAAAATTAGCTGGGCATGGTGGCACGCGCCTGTAGTCCAGGCTACTTGGGAGGCTGAGGCAGGAGAATTGCTTGAACCTGGGAGGCGGAGGTTGAAGCGAGCTGAGATCGTGCCACTGCACTCCAGCCTGGCGCCTGGCGACAAAGAGACCCGGTCTCAAAAAAAAAAAACAAAAAAAAACTTGAATGTGCCTTTTCTGGGGAGAAGAAAAAAATATTTTCCAATCAATGCTACTGCCTCATATCTTGGCTCCACCACTTCCTAAATTACATAATCCTGGCCAAATACTTACCTCTCTGACTACCTACATTTTCTTCATCAGCAATATGAAACTATCAAATATTTATTTCTTCCAACCCCACCAGGCCCAATCTAATAATCAAATATCATTCTTTCTCATAGGAACCTACCACCTGATAAGAAACTAGCAAATAATTCAATCTCATTCTCTCCCATCCCATCTGAATTATAAACTGCTTGAAGGCAGAGAACAGGGCTTCTATTTCATTCCTTACTTCCCCACTGCTTATCACATTTCTTCTTTTAAACTCACCACAAGAGTTGCTGACTTAGTTCAGTATTAATTTAGAATACAGGTCTAAATTTTATGCTAGCCTCCATTGTTAATGGTCTCATCTATGTTTCTTCACAACTTTTCCATATTTCACCTTCAGATGAAATCACAAAATCACAAATAGCTTTGTTAGTGGCTTAAAGCCTTGTCAAATCACTACAAGGATATCTTCATAGGGATGCCTTGTTAAAAATGAATACTATACAGGTTATTTAACTACAAATTAACTCATAGATGTTATAATTTTTCTTAATCCTGAAGTTTTTAAAATTTGATTCTTATGAATATATAATATTAGTAAAGCCCTTTAGCATCAAGTACTAATCAAGTTAAAATCTCTCCAAGTTATACAACTGGACTTTATTCACTGCACAGGATTACTCCTTTTAAAGAAGGGCATTGCTGAGATACTGCGAGTTATATTACCAAATTTTAAAAAATCCTACAGATAGTATTAGCTAAAGAAGGTTTTTCTGGGATAAGGTAATATATTAAATAATATGGGACTGATTATACATATTATACATTCCCTGCTTCAGCAAACCTTGAGTATAGAGTTTCTTTCAGTCAGACCTGAAATTAGGTCTCTAACTCATGTGGTTTCAATTAAGTTCTGTTAAAAATAGCTCACAATATAAGCATTTTCATTTTTAGCACTTCAGTGACTTCACTACCTTTTTGTGTTTTTTGTTTGTTTGTTTTTGTTTTTCTCTACATTGCTTTAGAGAAAGATTTACTACTTTTAATCATACTAACAACAAACTTTGAAGGAAAAAAAAACCATCAAAGGAAGTTACATTGTACCCTGGCATTGGCTTTCTTTTTTCCTTCTCAGACCTCTCAGGGTTGAAGCCTCCTTATGAATAGCTAAAACCATCTATTTTAGAGTATAGTCTTCTAATACTAGTGATTTGGTTCTTTATCTTATAATATAACTACATATATTTAAGAAGCATATGAATAATGTTTTTTTCTTAACTGATTAAAAGGAAATGACAAGAACTTCAACTGAATTTCAACACAGAGATATATCACAAATGACTAGAGAATTTTTAATTTCATAAAATTTCAGGTAGACATTCTGCTTTACAGACTTTGACTTCACATTCCTATCTTCAAAGTTGCGAAAATTCAGCCACAGCTGTTTTTTCATGCCATTTTTATTATGATATCTAGAGGAAAAAAACAAAACAATAGATTACTTCATATACAAGCAGTTGTCCAATAGTTATTAATAACCAGTCCACAGGGAGAGAGCACTTGATGCCCAGCCCACTCTAGTTTCACCCTATCAAGCCTTAGGAAACAAATCCAGAGGCCATTAAAAAAAAGAAATAAAAAAAAATATTTGGCTCATCCCTTCTAGGGCACGCTGAGGACATGTTCTCTTTGGAGAAAAAAGGAGATCTGCTCAATAACATTCTGGTGGAAGGCCCAGGAAAAATCACTGTTAGTGGCCATCACAGGGCCTTTAACCCCAGTCTTGTGACCTGGAGCACCTGATCCAGTTATGCTTTTCATCCCTGTCCTCAGCCACCACCTAGGAAGAAGCCTCTCATATTCTCTCAGCTACCCTTCCTTTGCGTTTTCCTACCCTTTGTTGAGGTTGAACCCAGGTTCCACCCCAAAGACAAGATTGATTCTGGGGCCTTTGCCCCGACATCTTGGGCCAATAAATCAAGAGTGGAACTAGCTTTACCTAGTTAGCATTGTCACTTTCATGCTATGATATACCTCATCCTGTGGCCTAATCAGCCTATCTCAATGGCTCTGAAATTTTATTGCATCTAAAACTACCTAGGATTTTAAAATCCTGATATCTAGGCCATCCTCCATACCAAGTAGATCAGGGACCCAAATATCAGACAACAGGCAAGTGTGACGTGCAGCTAAGGTGGGAACCAGACACCTGTATCTTTGCTATTCAAAGTGGGGTTCATGGACCAGTTATGTCAGCATCACCTAAAAGGTTGTGAGAAATGTAGAATCCTCGGTCCCATTCTAAATGTACTGAAGCAAAGTCTCCATTTTAACAAGATCCTCATGCAACTGAAAAGCACAATAAACTTTTGGAAGTGCTGGCTATATTATACTATTCTCTACTCCCTCCTGTTTCCTGACATCAGACACTGCTCATTCACTAAAGACTTTGGAAACTGGTTCACAGTCATCCTCTCCACATGAACTTCTGGGTAGCTTCCCAAGTGGGTAATCAGCCAACCCAACTATCTTGTCTCACTTACCCTTTACCTTCTCAGTCTTGAAATACACATCAAAGACCATGACTTATATTTTCCTTCATCATCACCTACAGTGCATAATTTCTGACACTTTACAATACTAGAGACCCAAAAGTCATCTCTAACTACCATTCTTTCTTACTACCCTGCACCAGTACCTATGTTAGTCACTAAGCTCTGTCAATTATACTAATAAAAATTTTTTAGTTTAGACTGGTTCTCCTAAATCCTACAGAAATCCTAAATCAGATCCCTGAGGCAATGACCTGGGAATGTGCATCATTTATAAATTCCTCTGGTGGTCTGAGTACCACATTTTGAGATACACTAGCTCAGATACTTATTTTTTCAACTTTGCTCACTGGAGCTTTTGCAAAACTCCCACTTAGCCTTTTTGCTTCTAGAGTCATTTCTTCTCAAATAACCCCTATACTTCTTGTGAGAATGAGCAAATAAAAAGTAAATTTGGGCCAGGTGTGGTGGTTCATGCTTGTAATCCCAGCGCTCTGGGAGGCTAAGGTGAGCAGATCACTTGAGCCCCAGAGTACAAGACCAGCCTGGGCATCATGGTGAAACCCCATCTCTACAAAATATATAAAAATTAGGTGGGCATGGTAGCACCTGCCTGTAGTACCAGCTACTTGGCAGGCTGAGACGGGGAAGAATCACTGGAGCCTGGAAGGTAGAGGCTGCAGTGAGCTATGATCACACCACTGCACTCCAGTGTGGGCAACAGAGCAAGACTCTGTCCCAAACAGACAAAAACACATATATACCTCCATTGGGCTTGTTTTATATATCTGACTTCCTCTATAAAACTATAAACTTTATGAAGATACCTATGTCTTTATCTCAATATCACCAGCAACTATTTCTAGCATATGACATCCAGACTCAATAAATATTCCTGAATGAGTGAACTAAACAACTAGAGAACCTCATCTTTTCAATTTATAACCACATGATACTAAAACAACAGACTTAAACGGCCTCCATGATGTCAGACTAGCTTGATTTCTTTATCCCCAAGGCACTGGCTGGCATACTTCATCTCTGTATTTTCACTAGAACAATGGATCTGTGTCAAAGACTATACACACTTACCTGATACATTCTTTACATGAGATGGTATAACCAAATTTATAACTAACCAGTCACCATATTTTAGGCTTTTTGCAATTTTCTAAAAACCAAAGAACAATTTCCAAAAGGGAGACGAAGAAAGCTAAGCTTGAGAAACTAACCTAATCTATAGAAACAAATAATAATCATTGTACAATGAGTGATTATTGTATGTCACACACTTTACAAAGATTATCTCTAGTCCTCACAACAATTCTTTGAGGTAAGAACTACTATTTTACTAATTTTACAGATAGGAGGCTAAAATTCAGAAAGTTTAAGGAATTTGCTTATATGACAGTTAGGATTTGAACTTATGGACGTCCTATTCTTTTTTTTTTCTTTTTCTTTTTTTTTGAGATGGAGTTTAGCTGTTGTTGCCCAGGATGGAATGCAATGGCGCGATCTCAGCTCACTACAACCTCCACCTTCTGGGTTCAAGCCATTCTCCTGTCTCAGCCTCCTGAGTAGCTGGGATTACAGGCATCTGCCACCATGTCCAGCTAATTTTGTATTTTTTACTACAGACGGGGTTTCTCCATGTTGGTCAGGCTGGTCTCGAAACTCTCAACCTCAGGTGATCTGCCCGCCTCAGCCTCGCAAAGTGCTGGGATTACAGGCGTGAGCAACTGCACCCAGTGGGATGTCCTATTCTTAAGTGATTTCTACTACCATCTTTCAGATACTCAAATTAGTATGTTTCTACTTCATTTGTCATATATCTGTGTGATACTTCTGCATGCTATTATTATCTAGAAAATCAAACTTCTCACTAAAGAAAACATATGCATCTAGTTAAAGGCTGTGATTCTACAGTACTAGCCTGAGATATGAATTCATAACATCTAATTTATCATCTCTTCTGGAGCTCAAAATAAAATAAAAAAAATTTAATGTTAATATAAGGATAGCTACAGGTTTTGTCTGATTTACCAAACAGTATTATTAGACTGGAAGTCTTCTCTAACACCTTGAATTTAAAAGTGTCCTCTCTTGGGTTCCTACAGTGTCTTGTTCTAGTTCTGATTCTGCAAATAATAAGCTCTGTGAACTTGGGCAAGTCACTTAACCTGGCCAGGTCATTTTTGTTACATGTAAAATGAGTAAAATATACTAATGAAATGGTTCTCAAATGTTTGTGTTTACTGGAATCACTTTCAAAATGCAGATTCCTGTGCCATCTGTAGAGACTGTAGTTTACCAAGTCTGCAGTTATGTTGGTGGAGGTGGTCAGAAGGACCATGTATTTAGAAACCTTAGACTAGATGTTTTCTACAGCTTCCTTTATCTGGCTGTCACTATTCTGGCTACTTACCCACACCACCTCCTCTATCACATCTCTTTGGTTCACTTTCACCATTGTTTTTTCTTTAATCAGCATAATGCCAGTTATTAATGAATAAAAAGCATACTGATCACAATCCTAGACTGAAATTCAAAAGTGAATTTCACTCTGTAGTCCTGATTAGAGTACTGCCAAAACAGCTAAAACTTTAAATGCCAGAACTAAAAATAGGCTGCTGCATGTTTAAAATAACATGATCACTAGTTAGCTTGGTGCTTTGCTATTTTTACTAAAGGAAAGAGACAAGTGGCCAGAGGTTGAAAGGGAAACAGGAGGCAGCTGTTATGGTAAGAGCCTAGAAAGAGGCCAGGAGATGGCACCATTAGTTCATTAGTTCAACAGTAATGGGGTGGAGAAGCGAGGGCAGTTATCTCTGCAAATTAAAAGACTTCAGTCTGAACACTCAAAAGAACCATCCAGACACATTTTAGTTTTGATTTGTTGCATACTTTAAGCCCAGAATTTTGACAATATCTAATGTCAGGAACTAATATGACACGCCAAAAATCAAATTAAGAGTGTTTCTGGTGTTATTTGTAGACTTTTTTTTTTTTTTTTTTGAGACAGAGTCTCACTCTGTTGCCTAGGCTGGTGTGCGGTGGCACAATCTTGGCTCACTGCAACCTCTGCCTCCCAGGTTCAAGTAATTCTCCCGCCTCAGCCTCCCAAGTAGCTGGAATTATAGGCATCCGCCACATGCCCAGCGAATTTTTGTATTTTTAGTAGAGAGGGGGTTTCGCCATGTTGGCCAGGCTGGTCTTGAACTCCTGACCTCAGGTGATCCACCCACCTTGGTCTCCCAAAGTGCTGGGATTACAGGCATGAGCCACCATGCCTGGCCAACTTTTTCTTAAAGTATAATAAAGTACATATATGTATAACAAATACATATATGTACAGCTTGATAGGTTTTCACAAACAGAACACACCTGTGTAAACAGCACTAAGATAATGAAACGCATTACCAGCATCCTAGAACTCCCCCTTGTAAGCCCTTCCAAGTAATGCCCCCACTCCAACAAGGTGATCCACTCTGATGATTTTTATTATAATTTAGTTTTGCCAGGTTTTATACTATATGTAAATAATATTAAATGTACTCTACTGTGTCTGGCACCCTTTGTTAAATGCATCATTATGTTTGTAATTGTGTATCTAGCATGCAATATGTAACAGTTGCATCTAACTTTATATTATTGATTTTCACTGCTATATAGCTCTCTAATGAATGAATATACCATAGTTTATTTATTCATTTTACTTAATGGGCATTTAGATAGTTTCCAGCTTGAGGCTATCATGAACATTGATGCTATTAATATTCTAGTATATATATTTTTGGTGACACAGATATACATTACAGTTGGGTATATTCCTACAAATGGAATTGGTGGGTCTCCAAAGGCCTTCCAACTTTGTAATTTTCAGGGGTCCAGTAGTATGAGGGACATCCCTATTAAGGTGAGGAATAAGGTGTTGCCTCTGGCACTTCCTATAACCAAAAGGGAGATACAATGCCTAATCAGCTTTTTTGGCTTTTGGAGTTAACATATTTCTCATTTGGGTGTGCCACTGCAGCCCACTCACTGAGTGATCTAAAAAGCTGCTAGATTTGAAGGGAGGCCCAGAACAAGAGAATCCTCTGCAACAGGTCAAGGCTGCTATGGAGATGCTCTGACAATTGTGTCAAATGATCTAGCAGATCCAACAGTGCTTGAAGTGTTAGTGGCAGATGGAGATGCTGTTTGGACCCTTTGGCAGGTCCCTGCAGGTGAATCACAGGGTGAACCTTTAGGATTTCAGCAAAGCCCTTTCATCCTCGGTGAAAAATTACTAGAGAAACAGTTTTTGGCCTATTGCCAGACTTTAGTAGCGACTAAACACTTAACCAAAGGCCATCAAGTTACCATGTGACCCACACTGCCCATCATGAACTATGTGTTGTCTGACCTACCAAGTCATAAAGTTGGTGTTAACAGCTGTACTCCATTATCAAATGGAAATGGTTTATCTAAGATCGAGCTTGAGCAGGCCCTGAAGTCGTAGTAAGTAACATAAGGAAGTGACCCAAATGTTCATGGCCCCCACCCTTGCTACATTACCTTTTCTCTCACCGCCTGCTCTTAATATGACATGAGGAATTCCCTACAGTTGACTGAGGAAGAGAAAACTCATGTTTGATTTACAAATGGTTCTCTATGATACACAGGCACTGCCTAAAAGTGTACAGTTAGAGCACCTACAACTTCTTTCTGGGACATCCCTACAGGAAATTGGTAAAGATAAGTCCCTCAATGGGCAGAACTGAGAGGAGTGCACCTGGTTATTGAAAGGAGGAATGGCTAGGTGTTTAACTATATTCTAGAGTGGTAGCCAATGATTTGGCTGTAGGGTTAAGGACTTGGAAAGAATATTGTATTAGTCAGGGTTCCCTAGAAGGACAGAACTAATAGGATATATATATATATATATACATAAAGAGGAGTTTATTAAGGAGTATTAACTCACACGAACACAGAGTCCCACAGTAGGCCATCTGAAAGGAAGCCAGTCTGAGTCCCAAAGCTGAACAACTTGGAATCCGATGTTAGAGGGCAGGAAGCATCCAGCATGGAAGAAATATGTAGGCTGGGAGGCTAAGCCAGTCTAATCTTTTCACATTCTTCTTCCTGCTTTTCATTCTGGCACAATGGCAGCTGATTAGATAGATGGTGCCCACCAAATTGAGGATGGGTCTGCCTCTCCCAGTCCACTGACTGAAATGTTAATCTCCTTTGGCAACACCCTCACAGACATACTCAGGAACAATACTTTGCATCCTTCAATCCAATCGAGTTGACACTCAGTAATCGATCAAAAGTGGGCTGAAAAATTTGGAAGGCACTGGACAGATCTTTTTTTTTTTTTTTTTTTTTTTGAGACAGGATCTCACTCTTTTGCTCAGGCTGTAGTGCAGTGGGGTGATTACAGCTTACTGCAGCCTCCATCTCCCCAGGCTCAGGTGATCCTCCCACCTCAGCTTCCCAAGTGGCTAGAACTGCAGAAGTACACCACCACACCTAATTTTTGTATTTTTTTTAAGAGACAAGATTTCACAATGTTGCCCAGGCTGGTCTCAAACTCGTGGGCTCAAACAATTCACTCACCTCAACCTCCCAAAGTGGTGGGATTACAGGCATGAGCCATTACACCCAGCCAGGACAGACCTCTCTCAATGAGGGGGGAAAAATGAAGATGTATCCCATAAAATTTCACCAAAAGGTGACCTAGCAGAGGAGTATTTTAATAACAAAGTGAATATAGGATAATCAAGTCTGTAGAATCCAGTCAGTCTCTCCCAGCCACCTCTGTCAGAATAGGGTTGGGGAAAGAGTCTAACTAGTATCCTCTTCGTTCATGGCTCATGAACAAAGTATCCATGGTGGCAAGAATAGAGTTCATACATAGGCTCAGCAATATGGATTTCCACTACCCAAGGCCAATCTGGATGCCATTGCTGAGTGCCCAACTTGTCAGCAGCAGACAACAACACTGAATCCCCAGTATGGCACTATTCATCTAGGTGCTCAGTCAGCTTTCTGGTTGATTACATTGAACTACTTCCTTCATGGAAGGGGTAGCATTTTGTTATTACTAGAACAGACATTGAATACAAATTTTCGTTCCTCATGCAAAATTCTGCCCAAATTGACATCCATGGACTCATGGAATGCTTTACCCATTGTCATGATATTTCATACAACATTGCCTCTGATCAAGGAACTCACTTCACAGCAAAAGAATTGCGGTATGGGTCCTTGCTCCTGGAATTTACTGGTCTATGTTCCCTATCATGCCAAAGCAGCTTTCCTAATAGGATAGTGGGATGGCCTTTTGAAGATGCAATTACAGCACCAGCTGGGGGCAATAACTTGCAGGCTAGGGCAAAGTTCTCCAGAAGACTATATATATGCTCTGAATCAGCATCCAATAAATGGTACCTTTTTTTCCCTCTGTAGCCAGGAATCAAGGGGTAGAAACAGAAGTGGCACCATGCATTATTAACCCTGGTGATCCACTAGCAAAATTTATTCTTCCTGGTCTCATAATTTGATGCTCCACTGGCTTAGAGGTTTTAGTTCCAAAGGGAGGAATTCCTCCACCAGGATATTGATTCCATTAAACTGGAAGTTAAGACTGCTCCCAGACACTTTGGAGTCAATAGGCTAAGGAGCTTACAGTGTTGGCTGGGGTGACTGATCCAGACTACCAAGGGGAATGTGAACTACTACTCCACAATGGTGGTAAGGAAGAATATGTCTGGAGATATCTTAGGGTTCTCAGTTAATTTTATCACACCCTGTGATTAAGGTTAATGGAAAACTACAATAACCCAATCCAGTAAGGACTACTAATGGCCCAGATGCTCAGAAATAAAGGTTTGTGTCACCTACCAGGTAAAGAACCATGACCATCGGAAGTGCTTGCTGAAGGCAAAAGGAATATGGCATGGGTAGTGGAAGAAGGTAGTTATAAATACCTGCTATGATCACTTGATTAGTCAGGAAAATATCTTTGTTTTTTTCTCTCTCTTATTCCCTTATCATATAAGGTATTAATAATAGTTAACTTTCTATCACAGTTTTTAAGTTACAGGATAGCAAGAAGGGTGAACATTGACCAAAACTTTGTATCCTCTTCTGGAGAAAGTGTTAGCACATTTTCAATTTTATGCAGGACAATTGTAGCATGTTAGGCAAAATATGACTTTATTATTGTCTTTATTTGGAGATTAAATATGGTTTAAGGAGATACAAATGGATGAGTAGTTGATAAGGAATGCACTGTAATGGTTAGTTGTATGTGACAACTTGCCTAATATATATTACCCAATTATTCAGTCAAACTAATCTAAGTGTTGCTGCGAAGGTATTTTGTAGATGTGGTTAATATCTACAATAAATTTTATATGAACTTTGAGGAGATTATCCCTGATAATGTAGGTAGGCCTGATCCAATCAGTTGAAAGGCCTTAAGAGCAAATCTTAAAAAGTTCATCTGAACAAGAAGAAATTTGTGTGTAGACTGCATCATTGCCTCCTGCCCAAGAGTTTCCAGCCTGCTGTACAGTTTGCAAACTTGCCCAGCTAGACTTGTACAGTTCCATAACTGTATAAGTCGATTCTTTGTTTTATTCTCTCTAGAATGGTAATTAGCATACATTAGGTCTTATTCTATCCTCTATAACTTTCAACATCTCTTTAATATTTTCCAAATCTTATTGGCTCTTTTTCTTTGGTAGAATCCTGACAAATACAAGATCTTGCTATTCCCTACCACTATGCTGGTGTAATCAAAGATAGAGATAGAAAGAAGTCAATTACATGCTTTCTCCTTGAAAACTTCATAACCTATGGAATATGAAATATGAAAAGTCAGCACTGTAAATTAGGTTGGGTAGCAATATATTATTGTGATAGTCAATTTTAGATATCAATTTGGCTGGAATAAGGGATACTCAGAAAGCTAGTAAAGCATCATTTCTCAGTAGATCTGTGTCTGTGAGGATGTTTCCAGAAAAGACTGGCATTTGAATCAGTGGACTGAACAAAGAAGATCTGCCCTCACTCAAAGTGGTCAGGCACCATCCAATTGGTTGAGGACCAGAAAGGCAGAAAAGGCAGAAAAGGCCGGGCGCAGTGGCTCACGCCTGTAATGCCAGCACTTTGGGAGGCCGAGGCGGGCAGATCACGAGGTCAAGAGATCAAGCCCATCCTGGCCAACATGGTGAAACCCCATCTCTACTAAAAATACAAAAATTAGCTGGGTGTGGTGGCATGCACCTGTAGTCCCAGCTACTCGGGAGGCTGAGGCAGGAGAATTGCTTGAACCCAGGAGGTGGAGGTTGCAGTGAGCCAAGATCGCACTACTGCACTCCAGCTTGGTGACAGAGCGAGACTCCATCTCAAAAAAAAAAAAAAAAAAAAAGGAAAAGAAAAAAGAAAAGAAAAGGCAGAAAAAAGGCAAATTTGCTCTCTCTTCTGGAGCAGGGACATCCATCTTCTCTTGCCCTTGGACATCAGAACTCCAGATTCTCTGGCCTATGAATTCTGGGAGTTGCATCGCAAACCCCCAGGTTCTAAGTCCCTTGGACTTGGACTTAGTGATGCCACTAGCGTCTCTGGTTCTACAGCTGGCAGATGGCACGTCATGGAACTTTTCAGCCTCCATAACCATATTAGCTAATTCTCATTAAAAATCCCTTCGTATATCTCTATCTATCTCCTTTTGGTTCTGTTTTTCTGGAGAATGCTGACAAATATAATTATTAAGTATCAAATGAGTAACACTGAATTGAGTATTAAAGAAACTTGTGAAAAAAGGACAGATCTCTATAGACTTAGAGAATGATCAGGGCAGGCACTGTGGAGGAAATAAGTACAAGAATTAAGAGTAGACATCTTGGTTGAATTGAAGTTGAACATATCTAACTGAGTTTCAATTGCTTCATTGGCTGTTTACTCATAAAAATTCCAAAGTGCCACTGAGTAATTAGACATTCTGCCTGAAGCATAGTGAGGGGAGATGTTAAGCCTTCTAAACTGAAAACAACAACAACACTGCAAATGCTGCACTTGGAGTTTAGCAGTCTTAAAAGATTGAATTCCTCTCTACCACTTGGAAGAAGTATGATGTTGAACAAACTGCATACCACTTTAAATCTCGGAGTCTTTATATGTAATATGGGACTAACAGTACTTATCTCATCTATTATAAAGTCACAGTGAGAAATAAATGAAATATAAGGTTCTTAGCACAGCGCCTTTCACAGAGGAAGTACTCAACCAATATGAGGTGAATGCAAAAACATATCCACATCTCTAAAAAGAATGCAACTGAAATTGAAACCAAAACAATACTAAATTTCATGTAATTGTAAGAGGAAGTATCGTGGATAGATTTTACATCAGTGTTATAAGCTAATTTTTCAAAAGATAAAATATCTGTCTTAAAAAAATTATTTTACCCTGGTTCCAAAATCTGACCAGACTGTTTTTTTGTTTTTTTTTTTTTTTAATAAAGAGACACGGTCTCTCTCTGTCACTCAGGCTGGGTGACCTGATGATAGCTCATCATAACCTTCAACTCCTAAGTTCAACTGATCCTCCCGCCTCAGCTATCCAAAGTGCTGGGATTATAGGCATGAGCCACTGAGTCTACCCCAGGCTTTTATAATGTTACCATTCCCACTTTGTGCAAGAGCTACTGGAATACAATTTATAACTGAATTTCCTGTGTACATAAGGCATTTATAATGAAAAAATTATATCATTCAAAAAGTATGTTCTGCATTCATACTATAGTACCTTGAGGGATATCCTTAAGAAAAGAGTATTTCTTCTTTATAGTAACACCTTTATTTTTCACTTGTCTAGTTCCTGGTGATGCTCTAATAATACAACATATTTCTGATGCATTTGCAGGAAACTGAAAAAGAAAAAAGGCAGATATTGCATAATTCCTCCAAATATTACACTTGTATATTGATTTATTTCAAATGCAACTAGTCTCAATATCTGTATTTCTTAGATATTAATAACAGCAAGCATTTATTAAATGCTTACTCCACTCCCAACAGTAATTGGTTTTAAAACATATGTTCATTTAATAGTCACAAGAACCAAGCAAGGCAGATTATATTATCTCCATTTTATAAATGAGAAAAGTTTCAGAGAGATTAATTGACTTACTTAAGGATAGGGAGCAAGTAATGGTAGAGTTGAGATTCAAGCATGCTGAAGTAGGAGAGAAAGTTTGCATGTTTTACTGAGTTAAAACACAAATTTAAATTTAACTGAGTTAAACACTAAATTTCTTGAGTTCTCAACTCAGGTAATTTTGACAACTTCCCATAATAAAGAAATACTGGCCAGGCACAGTGGCTCATGCCTGTAATTCCAATACTTTGGGAGGGACTCCTTGAGGCCAGCAGGATGAGAGAGACAGAGAGAGAGAGAGAGAGAGAGAGAGAGAGAGAGAGAGAAACACCATATCTTTCAGAAGTGATATATTTTCTTTTTCAGAATTCAGAAGCAAAGATGTATTTATCAAGGGCTTCTGTTATTTTAAATGAAGACTATATAGAAACTTCTTATGTATTTTTTTTTTTTTTGAGACAGGGTCTCGTTCTGTTGCCCAGTCTGGAGTCCAGTGGCATGACCTCGGCTTACTGCAACCTCTGCCTCCCAAGTTCAAGTGATTTTCATGCCTCAGACTCCCGAGTAGCTAAAACTACAGGTGTGTGCCACTACATCCAGCTAATTTTTATGTGTTTAATAGAGACAAGGTTTCACCAGGTTGGCTAGGCTGGTCTCTAACTCCTGACCTCAGGTAATCTGCCTGTCTTGGCCTCCCAAAGGTGCTGGGATTACAGGCGTGAACCACTGTGCCCAGCCAGAAACTTATGTAAATTTTTTTTATTTTTAATTTTCATAAGTACATAGTAGGTATAAATATTTATGCAGTACATGAGATATTTTGGTACAGACATGCAATGCATAATAATCACATCTATGGAAAATTGGGTATCCATCTCCTCATTGTTTGCATTACAAAGAATCCAATTATACTCTTTTAGTTATTTTTAAATGTACAATTTTAAATACCAGACTTTTATAATTTTACCATTTCCACTTTGTGCAAGAACTCTTAGAATACAATTTATAACTGAATTTCCTATGAATTTATATTTATGAATATAAATACAATTTATAACTGAATTTCCTATGAATTTTCCAATCTCCTGCAGTGCTAACAAATACTAGGTCTTATTCATTCTTTCTACTGTTTGTACCCATTAAACATCCCCAACTTCCCCCACCAACCCCCACCCCCAGCACCTAGCTATCCTTCCCAGTGTCTGGTAACTATCCTTCTATTCTCTATCTCCATGAATTCAATTGTTTTGATTTTTACATACCACAAATAAGTGAGAACAAGTGATGTCTGTCTTTCCGTATCTGGCTTATTTCCCTTAATATAATGACCCCTAGTTCTGTCCATGTTGTTGCAAATGACAGGATCTCATTCATTTTTATGGCTGAATAGTACTCCATAGTGTATAAGTACCACATTTTGTTTACCCATTCATCTGCTGATAGACACTTAGGTTGCTTTCAAATCTTGGCTATCATGAACAGTGCTGCAACAAACATGGGAGTGCAGATAGCTCTCTGATATACAGATAAACATGGGAGTGCATATATCTCTCTGATATACTTTCTTTTGGGTATATACCTAGCAGTGGGATTGCTGGATCATATGGTAGCTCTATTTTTAGTTTGCTTGTTTGATTTTTTTGCCAAGACAGAGTCTTGCTCTGTTGCCCAGGCTGGAGTGTAGTGGCACAATCTCGGCTCAATGCAACCTCCACCTCCCGTATTCAAGCAATTCTCCTGCCTAGCCTCCCAAGTAGCTGGGATTACAGGTGAGCACTACCACGCTCAGCTAATTTTTGTAGTTTTAGTAGAGACAGGTTTCACCATGCTGACCAGGCTGGTCTCAAACTCCTGACCCCCTGATCCACCCTCCTCGGCCTCCCAAAGTGCTGGGATTACAGGCATGAGCCACTGCACCCAGCCTATTTTTAGTTTTTTGAGGAATCTCCAAACAGTTCTCCATAGTGGTTGTACTAATTGACAGTCCCACCAACAGTTTTAATAAGAGTTTCCTTTCTCCATATCCTCACTAGCAACTGTTATTGCCTGAGATTTGGATAAAAGTCACTTTAACTAGGGTGAAATAATATCTCATTGCACTTTTGATTTGCGTTTCTCTGATGGTCAGTGATGTTGAACACTTTTTCATATGCCTTTTTGCTATTTGTATGTTTCCTTTTGAGAAATGTCTTTTCAAATCTTTTCCCCATTTTTGAATCAGGTTATTAGATTGTTTCCTACAGAGGTGTTCGAGCCCCTGTTATTAATCCCTTGCCAGATGGGTAGTTTGCAAATATTTTTTCTTATTCTGTGGGTTGTCTCTTCATGTTGTTGATTGTTTCCTTTGCTGTGCAGAAGCATTTTAACTTGATGTGATCCTACTTGTATATTTTTGCTTTGATTGCCTGTGCTAATGGAGTATTACTCAATAAATATTTCCCCAATGTTTCCTTGTAGTAGTGTCATAGTTTGAGGTCTTAAGGTATTTAATCCATTTAATTTTTTGTATAAGGTAAGAGGTAAGGATCAACTTTCATTCTTCTGCACATGGATATCCAGGTTTCCCAGCATTATTTACTGAAGAGACTGTCTTTTTCCCCTTGTCCTTGGTACCATTATGGAAAATGAGCTTACTGTAAATGTACGAATTTACTCTGGGTTCCCTATTATCGCCACCTGGTCCCACCTTTGACAAGTGGGGATTACTATAATCCAAGGTGAGATCTGGGTGGGAACACAGAGACAAACCATATCAATAGCTTTGGCTATTCTGGATCTTTTGTGACTGCATATAAGTTTCAGAATTGTTTTTCCTATTTCTGTGAGGAATGTCATTGGTATTTTTATAGGGATTCCATTAAATTTGTACATTGCACTGAGTAATATGGATATTTTTTATAATATTGACTCTTCTAATCTATGAACATAAAATATATTTCCATTTTTTGGTGTCCTCTCCAATTTCCTTCATGTTTTATAGTTTTCATTGTACAGATATTCCACTTCTTTGGTTAAGTAAATTCCAAGATATTTATTTTTATCTGTGGCTACTGTAAAAGGGATTATCTTTCAAATTTCTTTTTCAGATTGTTCACTGTTGGCATATAGAAATGCTACTGATTTTGATATGTTGATTGTGTATCCTGCAACTTTCCTGAATTTATTTATCAGTTCTAATAACTTTTTGGTGGAATTTTTAGGTTTTTCCAAGTATAAGATCACATCATCTGTAAACAAAGATAATTTGACTTCTTCCTTTCCAATTTGGATGTCCTTTATTTCTTTCTCTTGTCTGACTCCTCTCGCTAGGACTTCCAACACTATGTTGAATAGCAATGGGGAAAGTGAGCATCCTTATCTTGTTCCAGGTTTGAAAAGAAAGGCTTTCAGTTTTTTCTCATGTAGTATGATACTAGCTGTGCCTCTGTCATGCATGGCTTTTATTATGTTTGACAGAGCAGAAGCACCATCATCTTGGACAAACACTGCCACTTTAAGTTCCAGCTCCCTTTCTAGCCTCATGCATTTCAAGGAAATCACTTCTAACTACAAGCAGTCAGAAAAAGCAGGCAGTAAAACACAGATGAGACAGCTCTGGCACAGAGGGAGGTCGGGGGAAGGTCTCTTGGGTAACTGCCAAACTTCATACAATGGGCCACAGTAAAACAGTGCACCTTAGTAAGCACATTCCTTTCCCTTCAGGTACACTAAGACAGGGAAGCTAAAAGCAGACTCAGGGGGGTACGCCTGCAGCTGCAGAAAGACATATGGGAAAGGTGTATGAGAACAGACACACAACTCTCCCTCCCAGATAAGCACAATAAAGAGATACAGAAGCAGTCTACGCCTCTGATAGACTCTCTCACCCTTAATCCTTAAAAACTTAGTCTGTAAAAGAGCGTGCCTCTGACTGAACTTGGACAGAAGGCTCCTCTCAGGATTGTTTTCTCTAAAATAAACCTATCTTGACTGGCAAGCCACCTTTGGTGTTTCTTTCCTTTCTTTAATTCTTACCATGTTGAGATATATTCCTTCTATACCCAGTTTTTTGAGTGTTTTTATCATGAAGAGGTATTAAACATTATCAAATGCTTTTTCAGCATCAATGAATTGATCATATGGATTTTGTTGTTCATTCTGTTGACATAATGTTTCATGCTGATTGACTTACATATGCTGAACCATCCTTCCATCCCTGTGGTAAATCCTACTTTGTCATGATAAATGATTTTTTTTTTTTTTGAGACAGAGTCTCACTCTGTCGCCCAGGCTGGAGTGTAGTTGTATGTTCTCAGCTCACTGCAACCTCTGCCTCCTAGGTCCAAGTGATTCTCCTGCCTCAGCCTCACGAGTAGCTGGGATTATAGCCCTGTGCCACCATACCTGGCTAATGTTTTTTTTAATTTTTAGTAGAGACAGGATTTCATCATGTTGACCAGGCTGGTCTTGAACTCCTGAACTCAGGTGATCTGTCCACCTCGGCCTCCCAAAGTGCTGGGATTACAGACGTGTACCACTGCACCTGACTGATAAATGATCTTTTTAAATGTATTGTTGAATTTGGTTTGCTATTATTTTGTTGAGGGTTTTTCCATCAATATTCATTGATGGAGATACCGGCCTATAATTTTGTTTTTTTGATGTGTCTTTCTCTGGTTTTGGTATTAGGGTAATTCTGGCTTCATAGAATGAGTTTGGAAGTATTCCCTCCTCCATTTTTCAGAACAGTTTGAGTAGGACTGGTATTAGTTCTTCTTTAAATGTTTGGTAGAATTCAGCAGCAAAGCTATGAGGTCCTGGGCCTTTCTTTGCTGAAAGACTATTATGGCTTCAATCACATTATTTGTTATTGGTCTATACAGGTTTCTGATTAATGGTTCAATCTTTGTAGGTTCTATATGTCTAGAAATTTATCCATTTCTTCTAAAATTTCCAAATTATTGGCAAATAGTTCCTCATGTTGTGTTTCCTTTATCATTTGTTTCAACAATATTTTCAATTTCCGTCTTAATTTTTCATTGACCACTGGTCATTCAGGAGCATATTGTTTAATTTCCAGGTGTTTATATAGTTTTCAAAATTCCTCATTATTGATTTGTAGCTTTATTCCATTGTGGTAAGGGTAGATGCTTGATATTATTTCAATTTTTTGTTTTAAGACTTTGTTTTGACCTAACATATGGCCTGTTCTTTGAAAATGATTCATGTGTTGAGGAGAAAAATGTGTATTCTCAAGCCAATGGATAAAATGTTCCGTAAATATCTATTAGGTCCATTTGTTCTCCAGTGCAGATTAAGTCTGATGTTTCTTTGTTCATTTTCTGTCTGGGAGAGCTGTCCAATGCTGAAAGTGGACTCTTGAAGTCTCTAGCTATTATTATATTTAGGTTTGTCTGTTTGTTTGTTTTGAGACAAGGTTCACTCTTTTGCCCAGGGTGGAATGCAGTGGTGCAAACACAGCTTACTGCGGCCTCAAGCTCCTGGGATCAAGCAATCCTTCCGCTTCAGCCTCATGTGTTGCTGGTGCCATCATGCCTGGCTTTTTTTTTTTTTTTTTTTTGAGAGATGGGGTCTCACTTTGTCACCCAGGCTGGTCTCAAACTCCTAGGCTCAAGCGATCCTCCTACTTTGGCCTCCCAAAGTACTGAGATTACAGGCATGAGCCACCACACCCAGCCTCTCTCTTTAGCTCTACTGATATTTGTTTTACATATCTGGGTGCTCCAGTGTTGGGTGCATATGTATTCACAATCATTACATTCTCCTACTGAATTAACCCCTTTATCTTTATGTAATAACCTGCTTTGTCTTTTATTACAGTTTTTGCCTTTAAATCTGTTTTGTCTAATTAGAGCTTACTGCTCTTTTTTGGTTTCTATTGGCATAAAATATCTTTTTCCATCTCTTTATTTTCAGTTTGTGTTTATCTTTATAGCTAAAGTGTGCTTCTTGTAGGCAACAGATCACTGGATCTTGTTTTTCTTTTTAATCCATTCAGCCACTCTATGTCTTTTCATTGGAGAGCTTAGTCCATTTACATTCAATGTTGTTATTGATAATTAGGGATTTACTCCTGCCATTTTATTATTTGTTTTCTGGTAGACTGATGGTCTTCTCTTTCATTTTTCCTTCCTTCCTGTCTTCCTTTTAGTGAAGATGATTTGCTCTTGCAGTACACTTCAATTTCTTGCTTTTTATTTTTTGTGTATCCATTATATGTTTTTTGATTTGTGGTTACCATAAAGCTTGCAAATCTTATAATTTATTATTTTGAACTGATGACAACTTAACACTGATTTGCAAAGCAAAAGAATATGAAAACTCCATACTTTAACTTTGTCCCCTTGCTTTTTAACTTTTTATTTTTTCTCTTTATCTTTTATTGTACTGTATATGTCTTGAAAAGTTGTTGTAGTTATGATTTACTGGTTTGCTGTTTAGTCTTTCTACTTAAGTCAAGAGAAATTTACACACCATAATAACAATGTTATACTATTCTGTGTTTTTCTCTGTGCTTACTATTACCAGTGAGTTTTCTACATTTAGGTGATTTCTTATTGTTTATTAACATAACATCCTTTTCTTTCAGAATGAAGAATTCCCTTTAGCATTTCCTGTAGGAAAGGTCTAGTGTTGATGAAATCCCTCAGCTTTTGTTTATCTGTGGAGATCTCTATTTCTCCTTCATGCTTAAAGGACATTTTTGCCAGATATACCATTCTAGGGTAAAAGTTGTTTTCCTTTAGCACTTTAAATATGTCATCTCTTTCTCTCCCCTGGCCTGTAAGGTTTCTACTGTAAAGTTTGCTGCCAGATGTATTAGAGCTCTATTTTACGTTACTTGTTTCTGTTTTCTTGCTGCTTTTAGGATCTTTTCTTTATCCTTGACCTTTCAGAGTTTGATTATTAAATGCTTTGAGGCAGTCTTTGGATTAAATCTGCTTGGTATTGTACAAACTTCTTGTCCTTGGATATTTATATATTTCTCTATGATTGGGAAGTTCTGTTATTATCCCTTTGAATAAACTTTCTACCCCTATCTCTTTCTCTACCTCCTCTTTAAGACCAATAACTCTTAAGTTTGCCCTTTTGAGGCTATTTTCTAGATTTTGTAGGTGTGCTTCATTCTTCATTCTTTCTTCTTTTGCCTCCTCTGTGTCTTTTCAAATAGCCAGTCTTCAAGCTCACTAATTATTTTTTCTGTTTGATCAGTTCTGCTGTTAAGAGACTCTGATGCATTCTTAAGTATGCCAAATTGCAGTTTACATCTCCTGGATTTCTGTTTGATTCTTTTTAATTGTTTGAATGTCTTTGTCTAATTTATCTGATAGAATTAAATTCCTTCTCTATATTATTTTGAATTTCCTCAAAACAACTATTTTGAATTCTCTGTCTGAAAAGTCATATATCTGTTCTCCAGGATTGGTCCCTGGTTCCTTATTTAGTTCTCTGGTGAGGTCATGATGCTGGTGCTTATAGATGTTCATCAACGTCTAGGCATTCAAGAATTAGGTATTTATTGTAGTCTTTACAGTCTGAGTTTGTTTATGCCTGTCCTTCTTGAGAAAGGTTCTTAGGTATTCCAAGGGACTTGGGCCCCAAGCCCAGTAACACTGGGTTTTGCAGACTTGTAGCAGTACCACCTTGGTAGCGTTGGATAAGATCTAGAAAAATTATCTGAATTCCTAAGCAGAGACTCTTGTTCTTTTCCCTTACTTTCTCCCAAACAAATGGAGTTTCTATATCTCTTTGCTGAGCCACCTGGAACTGAGGGTATGGTGATGCAAGCACCCCTGTAACTACCACCAATAGGACTAAGCTGGGTCAGACCTGAAGCCAGCACAGCATTAGACCTTGCCCATGGCCTTTCCCTTCAGTGTGGTAAGTTCTCCCAGGACCCAGGCTCTCAAGGATGAGCAAGCAACCAAAAACTATCATGAATAAAATGCAGGCTGGGCATAGTGGCTCACACTTGTAATTTCAGCAATTTGGAAAGTCAAAGTGGGAGGATCACTCGAGGACAGGAATTCAAGACCAGCCTGGGAAGCATAGTGAGACCTGACTCTAAAAAAAAAAAAAAAAAAAAAATCAGAAAACGTAGTCAGGTGTGGTGGTCCATACCTGTAGCCATAGCTACTCAGGAGGCTGAGACAGGAGACTCACTTGAGCCCAAAAGTTTAAGGTTACAGTAAGATATAATCCCACTACTGCACTCTAGCTAGGCAACAGAGAAAGACATCCTGTCTCGAAACAAAACAAAAACCAAGAATGAAAAGTAGATTTGAAAACAAAACAATCAGAATCTCTTGAAATGAAAAATAAAGTTGTTGAAATAAAAAATTGAGTGAAAGGCTTAAGAAGCAGAGTAGATACATAAAGAGAGAATTACTAACGAAACTGCCCAGACTATAGCAAATAAATGAAAAATATTGAACAGAGGTTGAAAGATGTGGAGGATAGAATGAGGTCTAACATTTGATAATTACCATTCCACAGAGAATATAATAAATAATAGTTGAAAAATTTCTCAACCTAATACAAGACATGAATCTACAGATTTAGGAAGCCCAATCCCAAGAAAAATTAAAATTTACAAAGAACAGCAAACAAAATTAATAATCAAGCCAGGTGCAGTGACTTACTGTAATCCCAGTACTTTGAGAGGCTGAGGCAAGAGGATCACTTGAGGCCAGGAGTTCAAAACGAACTTGGGTAACATAGTGAGACCTCATTTTACTAAAAGTAAAAAAATAGCTGGTCATGGTGGCATGCATCTGTAGTCCCAGCTACTCAAGAGGCTAAGGTGAAAGGATCACCTGAGCCCAGGAGGTCAAGGATACAGTGAGCCATGATCTTACCACTGCACTCCAGCCTGGGTGACAGAGTGAGACCCTGTCTTAAAAAAATCATCATCATGATCATCCGCTTATGTACACATTCCAGTAAAATTATAGCACACCCCAGACAAAGAGACCTTAACAGAATCCAGAAAGAAAAGATATATTGTGTCAGGCTCCAAGACCACTCTTAGGCTCTGTGATTTGCTAGGACTCACGGGATTCAGAAAAGCTGTTATACTCATGGTTACAGTTTATTACAGCAAAAGGATACAGATTAAAATCAGCAAAGGGAAAAGATACAGGGCCAAGACAAGGAGCAGAAGCTTCCAGTTGTCCTCCTCTAGTGGAGTCACATGGTCAGCAGTTAATTCTCCCATGTACAAAAGGGAAGCTCAGTGAGCCTTGGGGTCAGGGTTTCTATTTGGGGTCAGTCACACAGGCATGTAGTTCCTTCATGACAGACCTCAGCTACTCAGCCCCCAGAGGTCAAACAGATACAGGGTAAGCTAAAGCCTCAGACATCAAAAACAGTATTTACCATAAATCACATTGTTTGCATAAACTATCTGGCAAAATCCAAGACCTCAGGCATTACAAAGACATTCTTATGAAAAAGAATACTCCAAGGATTCAGAGGTTATCTCCCAGGAGCCTGGCTATAGGACAGTCTTAAGGACCTTGGGAATGTGCAAGCCTGTTGAGTTAACCCTTTCCTGCATATATATTTTGCAAGGAAATGACAATTATACTAATAGGACAACTGTAATTGCAACATGTAAGTCAAAAGATAGTGGAAATGATACCGTCAAAGAGCAGAGAGAAAATGACTGTCAACTTAGAAATGTGTACCAAGAAAAACTATCTTTTCAGAATAAAGGCAAATTAAAGGCATTTTTTTAAAAACCTAATGCAATCTACCACCAAAGACCATCACTAAATAAACTAATCTAAATGGTGAATTTTTCTTGTTTTCTTTTTTTTACTAGAAATGGAGTCTCACTATGTTGCTCAGGCTGGTCTTGTATTCCTGGGCTCAAGCAATCCTCTCACCTTGACCTCCCAAAGTGCTGGGATTACAGGCATGAGTCACTGTGCCTAGCCTAAATGGTGAATTTCAAAATGAAGAAAAATGATCTGAGAAGGATGTTCTAAGAGGCGCGAATAAAAGACAAGTAAATTTAAATATATTTACTATAAACAAACATTGTCTAAATCATAGCAATAATGCTATTATATTTTTGGGTTAAAGAAAGGTCAGAACCAAAATACTATAAAACAAAAATATGTAAGATGGGAGAGGATCATTGAACTTAAAAGTATTATAAGGTCCTTACATTTTTTTATCAACAGATTTGAGTTACTGTTTAATTTTTAGACATTACTAACTTAAATATATCTGGTAAAATTTCAAGAGTAGCCATGATTGATATGGTTTGGCTCTCTGCCCCATCCAAATCTCATCTTGAATTGTAATCTAAATTATAATCCTGTGTTGGAGGAGGGACCTGGTGGGAGGTGATTGGATCCTGGAGGCAGTTTCACCCATGCTGTTCTTGCGATAGTGAGTGAGTTCTCATGAGATTTGGTTGATAAGTGTCTGGCATTTCCCCTGTGCTCTCTCTTTCCTACCACCTTGTGAAGAAGGTACCTGCTTCCCCTTTGCCTTCCACCATGATTGTAACTTTCCTAAGGCCTTCCCAGTCATGCAGAACTGTGAGTCAATTAAACCTCTTTCCTTTATAAATCACCCGGTCTCAGGTAGTATCCTTATAGCAGTATGAGAATGGACTAATACAATGATAAAAAACAAAATAGGAAGTATACATGCTAACACAGTAGGGGAAAGAAGTGAAATAAAAACAAGTTTAAAATTTTTTTAAAAATTTTAAGAGTTTCACTGTGTTGCCCAGACACAATAATGGCTTACTGCAGCCTCAAACTCCTGGGCTCAAGTGATCCTCCCACCTCAGCCTCCTGATTTGCTAGAACTACAGACATGTGCCACTATGCCTGGCTTTTTTTCTTTGGAGAGACTGGGGCTCTCTATGTTGACCAGGCTGGTTTTGAACTCCTGGCCTCAAGCAGTCCTCCAGCTTTAGCCTCCCAAAGTGCTGATATTCAAGTGTGAGCCACCATGACCAGATAAAATTGTTTTTTCAATGAATCAAAAATTGTTAAGAAGAAAAAGGAAGCATTCAAAAAATTGGATAAAAGCAAATAATAATTATGATCACAGAAACAAGTCCCAGTATATCAATAATCACAGTACATATAAATGGACTAAATTTGAAAGTTAAAAGACAGAGTTTGTCAGACTGGAAGAAAAATCCAGCTATTTACAAGAGACCTACTATAAACATAAGGCTGTGAGAAGGTTGAAAATAAAAGTTTAGAAAAAGATATGCTAAGGAAATATGTAAAGAAAGGGGGATAACTATATAGTGGACAAAACAATTCAAGACAAAAGAAAACATTATTAGAAGCAGAAAAGCTTGCTAAAGAATGAAAACAGGTTCAGTTCACCAGAAAAACATGACAATCATACACATGCATGGAATAAATAAAAGAGCTTCAAAATATATAAAGCAAAAATTTATAGATCTATAGGAAGAAAGTAATAAATCTACCAACGTAACAGTGGCTAATTTCAACACATTCCTCTATATTATTGATGGCTTAAATGGTAAGATATTAGGAAAGAGAGAAATATTAAAAAACAGAATTAACAAGTTTTATTTAATTGACATATAGAGAAACTCTACCTATCAACAATTACAGAATAAACATTACTTTCAAACACATGCAACATTTAATAAAAATTGACTATGTATTAGGCTATAATGCATCTATCAATAAATTTCAAAAGAATTTGCTGGGCTTAGTAGTGTACACCTGTGGTCCCAGCTACTCAGGAGGCTGAGGTGGGAGGATCACTGGAGCCCAGGAGTTTGAGGCCACGAATGCACCACTGCATTCCAGCCTGGGTGACAGAGCAAGAACCTGTCTCAAAGAAAAAATATATATATTAAGATTAGAAGATGTAGTAACCATGAAATAGTGAAGTACTCAGAGAACAAAAAAGAACTCTTGTACATTAAAGTACATTAAAAATATTATTGCATAGTGCAAAAGCTTTAATATAAGATTGTTTTGTTTTGTTTTGAGACATATCTGGCTCTGTTGTCTAGGCTGAAGTGTAGTGGCATGATCTCATGATCTTGGCTCACTGCAACCTCTGCCCCCTGGGCTCAAGTCATCCTCCCACCTCAGCCTCCTGAGTAGCTGGGACTATAGGCACACACCACCATGCGCAACTGATTTTTGTATTTTCTTGTAGAGAGGGGATTTCACCATGTTGCCCAAGCTGGTCTCAAACTCCTGAGCTCAAGCAATTTGCCTGCCTTTGGCCTTCCAAAATGCTGGGATTATAGGCGTGAGCCACTGTAACTGGCCTAATGTAAGATTTGGAAGGTAAATTCGAGGAAGTCTTACAGAGAGTAGAACAAAATGACAAAAGGATTTTAGAAAAATATAGGAAGATGAGAAGGCCAATACAGGAAGCCCAACCTCCATATAAGAGATGCTCAAAAAAAGAAAGAAGTAGAGATTATCAATGAAATAATTTTTATAATTTCCCCAAACCAAGGTGCATATTTTTCCAAATTAGAAGAGTCCACCATATTCTAACATATTACATAGAAAAGGACTCATACTAAAGCACATTTCAAAGAATCCATACCAGGTATGCAACACTTTCTCTGACTACAATGTAATTAAGTTGGAAGTGTACAACAAACATATAAGTTAAAAGTTCTCATACACTCAGAATTCTAAAATCCACATTTCTAAGCAACTCCTGGCTCAAAGGGAAAATCATAATGGAATTTAAAACTACACAAACCCAAATAATACTGAAATTACAACCTATAAAACTTGTTGGATAAAGCTAAACCAGTACTAAGCAATGTATAAAATAAGCTGAAAAAAAAAAGTCAATAAAGATAAAAGCAGAAACCACTGAAGCACATCATCATAAAATTTCAGAACACAAGGGACAAGGAGAAGATCCCTCTGTCTTCCACAGAGAAATAGTTGATCATTAATAAAGGAGGAGAAATCAGCATCACTTTCCAAAGCAACACTGGAAACTAGAATTATAATAAAGTCACGCTGAAAAAAAAATTAAACTCTCTAGCCAACTTAAAAAATCAAATATGTAGATGAAATAAAAACATTTTCAGTCATGAAAAGTCTCAATTTCTATATCATGTACCCTCTCATAGGAATCCAATGGAAGATTAGCTCCTAAAAAAAGAGAAAGCCATGGGATGGGGAAAACAGAAGATTGGCAAAGCGAATTCTCAGGATGATGGTATGAGGAGATCCCAGGATGGGACACAGAGGGCAATAGCACCCTATGTGAGAACAGGTCAGAATGCTCTAGGAGAGATTTCCTTAGTAAACTGAAATTTGTGGTAAATTTGGTGAATCTGAAGATCTAAAGATGCAATATAGGCAATCAGCAAAGAGTTTAGGATGGACTAGACAGAAAAATAAGAAAACAAGTGTTATGGGTTGAATTGTGTTCTCCGCAAAAAAGATATGTTGAAGTCCTAACCCCCAGAACTTGTGAAGGTGACCTTATTTGGAAATAGAGTCTCTGCAGATGAAATCAAGTTAAGATAAGGTTGTTAGGATGGGCTTTAATCTGACTGGTGTCCTTATAAGAAGAAGGAAATTTGAACACAGACGCAGACACACAAGGAGAACACATGTGAAGGCACAACAACAAACAAAGGGGAAAGATAGTCATGTGAAGATAGTAGATAGATATTGGAGTTATGCTGCCACAAGTCAAGAAATGCCTGAGTGTAACAGAAGACAGAAGACAGTGCCTCCCCTCAAGGCTGTGAAGGAAGCATGGCCCTGCCAACACCTTGATTTCAGACTTCTGGCCTCCACAACTGAGAGACTATATTTCTGTTGTTTTAAGAAACCATCTAGTTTTGGTTCTTTGTTACAGCATCTCTAGGGCATTAATACAAGAAGCAAACAAGATAATAATTTACTCTAGGAGAAACACACAACGAAAGTGGTCACAGTTTACCATATGCCATAAATTGGGTAGAATCTCCACTGATTTTAAGATTTACGAGACTGGGCACAGTGACTCATGCCTGTAATATCAGCACTTTAGGAGGCTGAGGTGGGTGGATTGTTTGATAACAGAAGTTCAAGATCAGCCTGGGAAATGTTGTGAAACCTTGTCTCTACAAATAAAAAAATATATACAAAAATTAGCCAGGTGTGCTGACACATGCCTGTAGTCCCAGCTACTTGGAAGGCTGAGGTGGAAGGATCAATTGAGCCTGGGAGGCAGAGGCTATAGTGAGTCATCATGCCACTGCACTCACGCCTGGGCAACAGAATGAGATCCTGTCTGAAAAAAAAAAAAAGATTTATGAAACAGAAAACAAAACAAAACAAAACAAAAACCTTAAAGACTGTTTGCATTGCAAAAGAAAGTAAATGAAACTAGGCAATAATCAGAGATATAACAGAAAATGAGCTTAACATATTTTCAAAAGAAAGATATCTGCTCAAGATTTTCATCATCCTTTTGGTTATAAACTTTGTCACCTGACCACAGAAGTAAGAAAGTGACCCAGGATCAGCCAATTACAATTTACCATTTCTCTGACAATGACAACTGGTCCAAAATGCAGGCACGTGACACAGTCAAAGCTAACTGGAGCCCATAACTAGGACTGAAAAACATAAACACCTTGAAAGAAACCTCTCCCCTTCAACCTAGTCTATGATAAAGTAAGCCATAAGAGATGGGTGGAAGTCTGTTTCTTGGGTGGAAGCCCAAAAAAAATGATGTAAATCAAAGATAGGTTAAGATTTTAAAAACAAGAACAAATAAAACCTAGAAGTTAGAGGAGGGCTTTAGGTTTTGTTTTTGTTTTCTTTGGAGACAGAGTTTCATTCTGTAACTGAGGCTGGAGTGCAATGGTGCGATCTCAGCTCACTGCAACTTCCGCCTCCTGGGTTCAAGCGATTCTGCTGCCTCAGCCTCTAGAGTAGCTGGGACTACAGGCACGCACCACTGCACCCGGCTATTTTTGTACTTTTAGAAGAGTTGGGGTTTTGACATGTTGGCCAGAAAGGTCTTGAATTCCTGACCTCAGGTAATCCACCTGCATTGGCCTCCCAAAGTGCTAGGATTACAGGCATGAATTGAAGAAGACTTTCTAACAACATCCACTAAAGTTTGGATTTAACACTCTCCTTTCCATTTATATGAGTCAATAAATCCTCTTTTGGCCAGGCATGGTGGCTCATACCTGTAATTCCAATACTTTGGGAAGCCAGGGCAGTAGGACTGCTTGAGGTCGGGAGTTTGAGACCAGTCTGGGCAACAAAGTAAGACCATTGTCTTAACAAAAAAAAAAAAATAAAAAATTAGCCAGTCCTGGTACCACATGCTTGTAGTCCTAGCTATTCAGGAGGCTGAAGTGGGAGGACTGCTTAAACCCAGGAGTTTGAGATTACAGTGAACTATATCACATCACTGTGCTCCAGCCTGGGTGACAGAGCAAGACCGTGTCTCAGTCAATCAATCAATCAATCAGGAAGTCAAAATCCTCCTTCTACACTTTTTATTTTTGGCTTACACTACTTGAGGTTTTGTTTGTGTGTGTGTGTGTGATGGCAACTGTATTAGTCCGTTTTCATGCTGCTAATAAAGACATACCTGAGACTAGGAAGAAAAAGAGGTTTAACTGGACTTACAGTTCCACATGGCTGGGGAGGCCTCAGAATCATGGAAGGAGGTGAAAGATAATTCTTACATCATGGCAGCAAGAGAAAATGAGGAAGAAGCAAGCACAAAAACCTCTGATAAATCCATCAGCTCTTGTAAGCTTTATACACTATCACAAGAACAGCATGGGAAAGACTGGCCCCCATGATTCAATTACCTCTCCCTGGATCCCTCCCACAACACGTGGGAATTCTAGGAGATACAATTCGAGATTCAGGTGGGGACACAGCCAAATTATATCATTCTGCCCTGGCCCCTCCAACTCTCATGTCCTCACATTTCAAAGTCAATCATGCCTTCCCAACAGTCCTTCAAATTCTTAACTCATTTCAGCCAAAGTCCACAGTCCAAAGTCTCATCTGAGACAAGGCAAGTCCCTTCCCACCTATGAACCTGTAAAATCAAAGGCAAGGTAGTTACTTACTAGATATAATGGAGGTACAGGCATTGGGTAAATATAGCCATTCCAAATGGGAGAAATTGGTCAAAACAAAGGGATTACAGGGCCCATGCAAGTCCAAAATCATGCAGGGTGGTCAAATTTTAAAGCCCCAAAGTAACCTTTTTTAAAAAACATTTTAACTTCTATGTATTTATTTATTTTACTTTATTTTTTTAGCTCTACTATTTACCTTTTTAAAATTTTTATTTATTTTTATTTTTAAAAATATATATATTTTATTGCATTTTAGGTTCTGGGGTACATGTGAAGGACATGTAAGATTGTTGCATAGGTACATACACAGCAATGTGGTTTGCTGCCTCCACCCCCATCACCTATATCTGACATTTCTCCCCATTACCTATATCTGGCATTTCTCCCCATTTTATCCCTCCCCAACTCCCTACCCCCTGCTGTCCCTCTCCTAGTCCTCCTCAACAGACCCCAGTGTGTGATGATCCCTTCCCTGTGTCCATGTGTTCTCACTGTTCAACACCCACCTATGAGTGAGAACATGTGGTGTTTGATTTTCTGTTCTTGTGTTGGTTGTTGAAAATGATGGTTTCCAGATTCATCCATGTTCCTACACAGGACATGAACTCATCGATTTTTATGGCTGCATAGTATTCCATGATATATACGTGCCACATTTTCCCTGTCCAGTCTATTATCGATGGGCATTTGGGTTGGTTCCAAGTCTTTGCTATTGTAAACGGTGCCACAACGAACATACATGTGCATGTGTCTATATAATAGAACGATTTATAATACTTTGGATATATACCCAGTAATGGGATTGCTGGGTCAAATGGAATTTCTATTTCTAGGTCCTTGGGGAAACACCACACTGTCTTCCACAATGGTTGAATTAATAATTTACACTCCCACCAACAGTGTAAAAGTGTTCCTATTGCTCCACATCCTCTCCAGCATCTATTGTCTCCAGATTTTTTAATGATCGCCATTCTAACTGGCATGAGATGGTATCTCAATGTGATTTTGATTTACATTTCTCTAATGACCAGTGATCATGAGCATTTTTTCATATGTTTGTTGGCCTCATATGTATCACCCACTTTTGAACGGGTTTGTTTGTTTGTTTCTTGTGAATCTGTTTTAGTTCTTTGTAGATTCCGGATATTAGCCCTTTGTCAGATTGCAAAAATTTTTTCCCATTCTGTTGGTTGCTGGTGCACTCTAATGATGGTTTCTTTTGCTGTGCAGAAGCTCTGGAGTTTAATTAGATCCCATTTGTCTATTTTGGCTTTTGTTGCCAATGCTTTTGGTGTTGTAGTCATGAAGTCCTTGCCTATGCCTGTGTCCTGAATGGTTTTGCCTAGGTTTTCTTCTAGGGTTTTTATGGTGTTAGGTCTTATGTTTAAGTCTTTAATCCATCTTGAGTTAATTTTAATGTAAGGTGTAATAAAGGGTTCCAGTTTTTGTTTTATTCAAAATAATAGCCAGTCATCTCAACACCATCTGTTAAACAGGGAATCCTTTCCGCATTGCTTGTATTTCTCAGGTTTGCCAAAGATTAGATGGTTGTAGATGTGTGGTGTTGCCTCTGATGCCTCTGTTCTGTTCCATTGGTTTATATCTCTGTGTTAGTACCAGTACCAAACTGTTTTGATTACCGTAGCCTTGTAGTATAGTTTGAAGTCAGGTAGCATGATGACTCCAGCTTTGTTCATTTTGCTAAGAATTGTTTTGGCTATGCGGGCTCTCTTTTGGTTCCACATGAAGTTTAAGGTGGTTTTTTCCAGTTCTGTGAAGAGGGTCATAGGTAGCTTGATGGGCATAGCATCGAATCTATAAATTACTTTGGGCAGTATGACAATTTTCAAGATATTCGTTCTT
>CAUYLG010039830.1:0-12706 GCA_963573385.1 Cacajao melanocephalus
GATTTCTGTTCTTTTGCATTTGCTGAGGAGTGATTTGCTTCTAATGATGTGGTCAATTTTAGAGCAAGTACAATGTGGTGCTGAGAAAAATGTATATTCTGTGGATTTGGGTGGGAGTGTTCTGTATATGTCTATTAGGTCCGCTTGGTCCAGCTCTGCATTCAAGTCCTGGATATCCTTGTTAATTTTCTGTCTCATTGATCTGTCTAATATTGACAGTGGAGTGTTGAAGTCTCTCACTATTATTGTGTGGGAGTCTAAATCTCATTTTACGTCATTAAGAACTTGCTTTATATATCTGGGTGCTCCTGTGTTGGGGGCATATATATTTAGGATAATTAGCTCTTCCTGTTGGATTGATCCTTTTACCATTATGTTGTGTCCTTCTTTGTCTCTTTTGATCTTTGTTGGTTTGAAGTCCATTTTATCAGAGACTAGGATTGCAACCCTTGCCTTTTTTTGTTCTCCATTTGCTTGGTAAATCTTCTTCCATCCCTTTATTTTGAGTCTATGTGTGTCTTTGTATGTGAGATGGGTTTCCTGAATACAGCACACTGACGGGTTCTGACTTTTTATCCAGTTTGCCAGTCTGTGTCTTTTGATTGGGGTGTTTAGACCATTTACATTCAATGTTAATATTGTTATGTGTGAATTTGATCCTGCCATTTTGTTACTGGCTGGTTTTCTTTCCCATTAGTTGACTCATTTTCCTCACTGCATTTTTGGTCTTTACCAACTGGTGTGCTTTTGCAGTGACTGGTACTTGTTCCTTTCCATGCTTAGTGTTTCTTTCAGGAGCTTTTGCAGGGCAGGTCTGGTGGTGACAAAATCTCTCAATAATTGCTTGTCCATAAAGGATTTTATTTATCCTTCACTTATGAAGCTTAGTTTGGCTGGATATGAGATTCTTGGTTGAAAGTTCTTTTTTTAAGGATGTTGAATATTGGCCCACACTCTCTTCTGGCTTGTAGGGTTTCTGCCGACAGATCTACTGTGTGTCTGATTGGCTTCCCTCTGTGGGTGACCTGACCTGTCTCTCTGGCTGCCCCTAGCATTTTTTCCTTCATTTCAACCCTGGTGAATCTGACGATTATGTGCCTTGGGGTTGCTCTTCTTGAGGAATATCTTTATGGAGTTCTCTGTATTTCTTGAATTTGAAATTTGGACCGCCTTGCTAGGCTTGTGAAGTTCTACTGGATAATATCCTGGAGCATGTTTTCCAGCTTGGATTCATTCTCCCCATCATATTCAGTTACACTGATCAAGCATAGATTAGGTCTTTACACATAATCCCATATTTCTTGGAGGCTTTGTTCATTTCTTTTCACTCTTTTCTCTTGTCTTGCCTTCTCTTTTCATTTCATTGAGTTGATCTTCAATCTCTGATATCCTTTCTTCTGCTTGATTAGTTCGGCTTTTAAATCTTGTGTTTGCTTCACGTAGTTCTTGTGCTGTATTTTTCAACTCCATCAAGTTGTTTATGTTCTCTAAGCTGGTTATTCTAGTTAGCATTTTGTCTAACGTTTTTTCAAGGTTTTTGGTTTCTTTGCATTGTGTTAGAACGTGTTACTTTAGCTCAGAAAAGTTTGTCATTTTCTACCTTCTGAAGCCTGTTTCTGTCAATTCGTCACACTCCTTCTCAGTCAAGTTGTGATCCTGTGTTGTTGAGGAGTTGTGAACCCTTGAGGAAGAGGTGTTCTGGTCTTTGATGGCTTTTTTTGTGTATGTGTGCTGGTTTTTCCCCATCTTTGTGGATTTACCTGGCTGTGGTCTCAGGGAGATGCTTGATGAGGTCACTTGTCTGCCTGTGGTGGTGCTACTGGGTTTCTAGGGACTCCTTCAGATTCCTAGGGAAGCTTGTGTCTTTTTTGTTTATACTGGGAGATTAGGCCTGCCTCTTCCACTGACCTGTAGGTGCTGCTGGGTTGTCAAGAATGCTGTCCCATTGCTACGTAGGCTTCCTGTGTTTTATGTTAAAACATGTAGCCCAGTCCCACCCCTCTAGTGGTGGGTTGTGCCCTTCCTCCACTGGGCTGGATCATTCAGGGCTCATCTCAGACTGTGGCACTAGCTGCACAACCCACTAGAGTCAGAGCTTCAGCCCTCTGAGGTTTGTGGGGGAGGGTAGGGACCTGCCGAGCCACACCTGGCCATCTCCCCCTTTCAGCTTCCTCTCTCTCCATTCATGGGGTAGGGGCCCACCCAGCTGCTCCTGCTTACAGCTCCCTCCCTCTTTGGGTGGGAGGAGGGGGTGACAGTTTAGTCCACAGGCTCTTATTCAATTTCTGGCCCTTGACTGGCAAAGATCCCCTGTTCTGTGTATTGCTGAGGCTTTGGGGGAAGCACTGTATCTGGTCCAGAGTGCCAGAAGGGGAGCCTCTGACTCGCTGGTCAGATGCACTTTCTGGGTGAAGCAGCACCCCTCCCCACCTCGGTCTGCCCTGAGAGAGCATTGCTCACCTTCGGACCAGACCTGTTGAAATGCACCTGGTACCTCAGTCGGAGCTAGGAGATCTCTGGATTTCTGTGTCTCTCTCGCTGGGTGTTGTGCGCTGGAGTTGTGTCTAATTGGCCATCCTCTCCTTCTTTCATAACTACATATTCCCAATGCTGAACAGCATAGGACACATGTGTCCACTTTTTTCAGACAAATAAAAGCACAGTACATTTATTAACTACCTCAGCCTTCCATCTTCATATCCTGATGCCAGGTGAGTCAGCACAACAAAGGATAGGAGTATCCAAAAATAGATAGGAACTATTTAGTTATACATAGAGGTGACAATAAATTTAAAAATGTATTCTAAATCCAAGCCAAATGTTTTGCAACTCCACTTCCCCTAGCTTGTGTGCAATCAAGTATTATTTGTTATGAAGGAAAGTTTGATGAAGAGGAACCCTGAGTGCAAAGGAAACTGGTCTTAAACTCATTTCAGCTGAAAAATCTTATTTTTCAAATTTTATAAAAGTATTTAATATGTAAACATACTGGAAAAGGAGCCTCCATAAGAACAATTTTATGGAAGATAAATGTTAATATCTCCACACAAATCAGTCTCTGACACCACATATTCTTCAGGCATTTTAAAAAAACCCTTGATTTCAGATGAAAATTCATAGACACACGGGAAGAATGAAGAGGTAAGATTAAGTATGTGTGAGGGTGATCCAATGAATATTTCTGTGTAAATCTATAACATTAAAATAAGCTTTCATTTCGAGTATGTATGGAATTAAAATACCTAACAAGAATAGTTTGTAACTAAAGAGGTGGAAGATATGATTTAGAGTTCTAATGTTCTTGAGTTGTCTGGGAAATGGTAAGAGTAGCAGGAAACCTTAGGCTTAGTAAGTACAAGGGACTTGTTTTCATCTAGTGAAATCACTAAAAGAATAGAAAAAGAGTGTACACAGCCATAAAATGAAACACAATAATGTCTTTCTTAGCAACTTGGATAGAGTTACAGAACAATATTCTAAGTGAAGTAACACAGGAGTGAAAAACCAAAAACTATGTTTTCTCTTACAAGTGGAAGCTAAGCTATGAGTATGCAAAGGCACACAGGGTGATATAATGGACTTTAGAGACTCGGAGAGTGGTGGGGGAAGGGGCTAGGGATAAAAAAACACACATTAGGTACAATGTATACTACTTGAGTGATTGTACCCTAAAATCTCTGAATTCACTGCTATTCATTTATTTAACAAAAAACCACTTTTACTCCAAAAATATTAAAATAAAATTAAAATAAAAACAGAATAGTAGTAAAAGATAAAAGAAAATGGGGCCACAGAAAGAAGGGGAGATCCCAGATGCCTACCCAAAATAAACTCTTAATGGACCGAAAGTTAATAAAGAAGGAAAGTATAAACCTACCGAGTTAAAAGTAATAGAAAATGGCATACTAACAGATAATTAGTCCAAAATTAGGCAAAAAGGGAGAGAAAAAGAAAGTATAGGCAAGACAAATATAAAATAATAAGATGTAGATGTAATCAAAAATATGATATTAATTGTAAATGAACTGTAGGATACCACTTACAAAGATTATGATACATGACTAAAACACAACTGTATGCTTCTTACAAGTGGTGACATAAAATGTAAGATTTCAGAAGTCTGAAGGTAAAAAGGGTAGAGAGATATAACAATGCAAATGCTAACAAGAAAGCTAGTGTTGCTAGGTTAATATCAGATATAGACAAGAAACATTCAAAACAAGCTGGGATACTTTATAATGATATAATCATTTCAACAGATATAATAATTCCAAATATGTATGCTGCACAAAGCATTGTCAGAACTAAAATGCAAAATTGACAAAATTCTTATGCTCATGGGAGAGACCTTAACATACTTTTTTTTCCTACTAAATACTTAAGAAACACCAATCTAAAAAAAAGGAAAAAAAAACCGTAGAAACAAATCTGTTTCCAAGACTGAAAAAAAAAAAAAGATGGGAGAAATACTTTCTAACTCAGTTTATATTGCCAGGAGTCTTGATATCAATACCTGATAGGGACATTAAAAGGGAAGATTACAGTCAACCTAACTCATAAACATTGGTGCAAATCTTTTAAACAAAATGATATCAAATCAAATCTAGCAATACATGTTATGACTAAGCTGGTTTTGTCTTAGGAATGTAAGTTTGGTATAATATTTGAAAACCAATCAATGTAATTTACCATAGTAACAAAATAAAGAAGACTCATATATAATTGAAACAAATGCAGAAAAGACTTTTATTAAACAATATATTATGTATTTGTTACAAACAAATATAGAAAACAGCAACTAGAGAACTTTCTTAACTGATAAAAAATAATTTAAAAAATGTAGCAACTTGCCTGTAATCCCAGCACTTTGGGAGCCTGAGGCAGAAGGATCAGTTGAGCCCAGAAGTTTGAGACCAGCCTAGGTAACATAGTGATATGTTGTCTACACACACACACACACACACACACACACGCACACATTCACTTAGCTTGATGTGGTGGCATATGCCTGTAGTCCCAGCTACTTGAGAGGCTGAGGTAGGAGAATCACTTGACCCCAGGAAATTGCAGCTGCAGTGAGCTGTGATTGTACCACTGTTCTCCAGCCTAGGTGACAGAGATCTGTCTCAAAAGAAAATAACATTTAAAAAATATTTTTATACTTAGCTACTACTATTAAATAGAGCAGCTACTTTAATGATATGAATTCCTCTGAGATCAGGGTCAAAACAAGGACGTCCAATATAGCTCCCTTTATTCAGTATTGTTTTGCACATTAAAGCCAATAGATTAAGGCAGGAATATATGAATAAAAGATAAGGTTGGAAAAAATAAAAGTAAAACCCATTATTAACAGATGATGGTTGCATTTCCACCTAAAATTCAAAATCTAGTTGTGATGTTCCACAAAATAGTTGTGAGGATTTTAATTATGATTGCACTGATTCTTTAGTTTGAAAGAAAAAAAAGGCAGCTTTAATGTACTGAGTGTTCTAATCCATGAGAATGTTTTCACTATTTAGATCATTATTTAGATTATATTTTATTAGCTCTGTTAAATCTTGCTTTGCATATTTTGAGGGCATGATTTTAGGTACATACAAATATCTTCCAGGGGAATTGAATTTATCATTTTGAAATATTCCTCTGTATCCCTAATGATACTTTCATATAATAGTCTGTTTTATCTAATATTAATCTAGATACATCAGTTTTTCTTTTGGTTAGTATTGGCAGAATCTATTTTTTTCTTTTTTTAAATTTTCTGTATATGTTTTAGATTTTTTTTAAAGCATAGAATTATATTTTTCTTTATCCAGTCTGATTATATTTTTCTTATAATTGAAGCACTTAGTCCATTTATATGTAATATAATTGCTGGTATATTTAAGTTGAAATCTACCGTTTTTAAAAATGCATGTATTTGCCCTGCTTGTTTTCTATTTCTATTTCTCATCCTTCTTGCCTTATTTTGTTTGCATTTTTATAACTTCATTTTTTCTTTTTATTAAAGTAGAAATACACACTTCTATTTTCTACTGTTTATCATAGAGATTGGTGTTTAAAATTAATAGTACTTTTATTCTTTTCTAGAATAATATTAGGGTCTTGAAACACTTAAAAATTTATTTAAAATTTAACTTAAAATTCATTGAATCATGTATTTAATTTTCTCCATTTTAAGCTCAAGGCATTATCCTTGTTGTTTTATAAATTCAATATTCATTTAGATGTACCTACATAATTCTGATTTTCTTGCTTTTTCCCCTTTCTTATTCTCTGACCTTCCATCTGGAATCAAATTCCTTTTGCCTGGAGAACACTATCACTTTTATATCAGTGAAATGTTTTGCAAAAAATTCTCTTAGGTTTTGCTTGCTTGAACACATATTTATTTTACCTTTTTACTCAAACAATATTTTTGCTAGGTATAGAGTTTGGGAACTGTCTTTTTTCAGTAGGTTGAAGATTTTCTTCCATTGTCTTCTGGTTTCCACTGTTTCTGTTGAGGAGTTAATTGTCAATTTAAAAAAATTAAGTTGACACGCAGTAATTGTACATGTTTGTGAGATACATAGTGATCTTGTGATACATGTGATGTCGAATGATCCTTCATCTCAAGCTTTTATCATTTCTTTGTGTTGGGAACATTCAATATTTTCTGTTTAGCTCTTTGAAGCTATGTATTATTGTGAATTACAGTCATCCTACAATGCAATAGAACACTGACACTTACTCCTGTCTAGCTGTAATTTTGTATTCTTTAACAAATCTTTCCTTATCCTCCTCTTTTCCCTACTCTTCCCTTCCCCTAGGATACTTTGTTCTACCTTTTACCTTTATGGGAATCAACTTTTTCTTTAGCTTCTACATGTGAATGAAAACATGCAGTGGTAAACTTTCCATTCCTGGCTTATTTCGCTTAACATAATGTCTTCCAGCTTCATCCATATTGCTATGAATTGCAGGATTTTATTTTTATAAATGACTGAGTAGTATTCCATTGTGTATATATACCACATTTTATTTATCCATTAATCTGTTGTTAGACACCTAGATTGATTCTATATCTTGGCTATTGTGAACAGTATTAAGAATTCACTTAACGTAATATCTTCCAGCTTCATCCATATTGCTATGAATTACAGGGTTTTATTTTTTTAATGGCTGAATAGTATTCCATTGTGTATATAAATTACATTTTCTTTATCCATTCATCTGTTGTTAGACACCTAAGTTGATTCTATATCGTCGATGTTGTGAGCACCTGCAATAAACATGCAGGTGCAGATATCTCTTTGATACACTGATTTCATTTTCTTTGAACAAATGCCTAGTAGTGGGATTTCTGGATCCTGTGGTAGTTCTAGTTGTAGTTTTTGAGGAAATTTCATACTATTATCCATAATGGCTGTACTAGTTTACATTCCCACCAACAGTGTATAAGAATTCCCTTTCTTCTACGTTGTTGCCAGTGTTTATTATTTTTATTGTTACATCTTTTTAGGTCATTTGCCTTTTATTCTTTATTTGCTTTAAAAGCTTTCTCATTCTGTTTCTTTTGCAGTAGTTTTGTTAGGATGGATTTCTTTGAATTTATTCTGCTCTGTGTTCATAAGATCTCTTGAAACTGTTGCTTCATATCGTTTTAAGTTTTGAACAGTTTCGGTCATTATATATTCAAATTACCCATTCTCTTTCTTCTCTCATCCTAATACTTAAATTAAATGCATGTTAGAGTAGTATCACTGTATGCTTTATATCTCTTACAGTCTCTTATGTTTTTTTCCCATCCTGTTGTTCCTTTATGATTCACAGTAGGTATTTCCTTCTGACTTATTTTTCCTATGAGGTCCTTCTACTTAGGTGTCATCCTTTCTTCTAAATGGCAATTCCTTGTGATTCTAATCTATAATGAGAGAGTCCCACCACTCCCCTTTATGGGTCATGGACTCTATTCTTACTCCTACTACTATACAGAACCTATCAAAGCAGTCTTAACACCCACCTCCAGAATTAACAAATGCTCCCAGAGGAGAGTCACATTAAATGCCAGGTTTACATTCCTGAGAACCTTTTCTCCCTTAGTTGTGGTGTGGCAATTCTTCAGAGTTTTGATGACTTCCAACAGATTGTTTTGCTGTCTAGACCTTCTAGTTTTATTCAGTGGGAGGAAATGAGTGGAATGAAGTGGTCTGCCATTACCCAAAGCAGAATTTCCATGACATTAATATTTTAGAATATCAAAGACAAACAGCAAGTCTCAAAATTTAAAAAAAGAGTAGACCATAAAAAAACAGTTAAAACCAGGCTGACATATTTTTAGCAGCAACACAGGATGCAGGAATTTAATGAGATAAAGTTCTTAAAGTATTAAAGATAACATAACTTGAGAGGTGGAACAAGATGGCAGAATAGAAGCCCACACTGTCTCTATTTTGCCTCTCCTACTGAAACACCAAATTTTAACAACTCTCTGCACTCAGAAAAACACTGTCATAAGAACCAAAAATGAGGTAAACAATCACAGCACCTAGTTTAACTTCATATCACTGAAAGAGCTTTGATGAGGGCAGAAAAGACAATCTTGAAGTGCTGACACTACCTCTCTCCCATTACTTGGCAGCAATCTTGTGGCCAGAGAGAGAATCTGTGTATTTTGGGGAGGGAGAGCACAGTGACTGGGGGATTTTATATTGAACTTGGTGTTGCCCTGTCACAGTGGAGAATAAAGCCATGTTGGGCTCAGCTAGTGCCCATGCACAGAGAGAGGGGGCATTTGGACCAGCCCTAGCCAGAGGGGACTAGCCCATCACAGTGGTTGGAACTGCAGCTTCTCAGCAAGCCTTGCCACTGCAGGCTGGCATGTTCTGGGGTCATAGATAAACTTCAAAGTCAATATAGGACACAAGGACTGCAATTCCTAGGCATCCTAGTGCTAGGCTGGGCTTAAGGCAAGTGAACTAGGTTAGTATATGACTGAGAGAGAGAGCAGCAGGGATGGCTAAGAGAAGGTTTGTCCCATGCCTCCCACACTGCAGGCAATGAAGCTCATAGGAACAAAAGTAATTCCTTCCTTCTGCTTAAGGAGAGAAGAGTGAAGTGTAAAGAGAATTTTTTTTTTAAATCATCTTGGGTACCAGCTCAGCCATGGTAGGATACAGGACTGGACAGAGTTATAAGATCCCAATTTCAGGCCCTAGCTCACAGATGACATTTCTAGACACATCCTGGACCAGAAGGAAACTCACTACCTTGAAGGAAAGAACCAAGTCCTGACCCGATTCACCACTAGATGACTAAAGAGACTTTGGGGCAAGGTGTGGTGGCTTACACCTGTAATCCCAGAACTTTGGGTGGCCAAGGTGGATGGATCACCTGAGGTTGGGAATTTGAGACCAGCCTGACCAACATGGAGAAACCCCATCTCTACTAAAAATATAAAATTAGCCGGGAATGTTGGTGCATGCCTGTAATCCCAGCTACTTGGGAGGCTGAGGCAGGAGAATCACTTGAACGCAGAAGGTAGAGGTTGTGGTGAGCCAAGATTGCACCATTGCATTCCAGCCTGAGCAAAAAGAGTGAAAATCTGTCTCAAAATAAAATAAAATTTAAAAATAATTTTAAAAAAAAGCCTTTGTGGCCAAATAACCCACTAGCAATACTCAGGGAGTATGCCATGGATCTTGGACTCTAAGTTGTGCTGGATTCAGGGGAGACCCAGCACATTCCCAGCTGTGATGGCTATGATGAGACTCCTTCTATTTAAGAAAAGCAGAGGGAAAAGTAAAGGGGACTTTGTCTTGCACCCTAGGTACCAGCTTGATCATAATAGGTGACAGCAACAAGTAGGCCCTTAGTGTCCCAGAATCCAGGCCTAGATTTCTAGACAGAATTTCTGGCCCTTCCCTGGGCCACAGTGGATTCCAGTTCCCTGGATGCTGAGTCCCAGGCTTGGCAGCATTCACCACAAGCTGATGAAGGAGCCCTTAGGCTTTAAGTGAACATCAGTGGTGGCCTGGCAGAACACCCTATGGACTGATGGTGGTAGCCACTGCGAAAGGCCCTTGTGGCTGTGGAAAGTGGGAAGGAAGGATGAGAAGGACTTTGTATTGTGGTTTCACCACCAGCCTACCTGCATTAGAATAGAACTGCTAAGAATTTTGACTCTAATTCCTGGCTCCCAGATGGCAGCTCTAGTCGTTCCTGGGGCCTAGGGAACTTGTTTCCTTGAACAGAAGAGTCTTGGGCAAGGCCAGTGATGTGCTGGCTTCAGGTCTGACCCAGTGCAGTGATAGTAGAAGTGGCCAGAGGGGTGCTTGAATTACCACACCCCTAGTTCTAGGTGGCTTAAGAGAGAAACTTGGTATGCTTGGGAGAAAGTAAGGGAAAAGAAAAATAGACTGCCTGATAATCAAAAAATTCTTTGAAATCGTATCCTAGATCACCAAGGCAGTACCTGTATTAGTCTGCAAAAAACAATCGTTATTGGGCATGGGGTCCAAGTCCCTTCTAATACCTGGAAAGCCTTCCCAAGAAGGACAGGCACAAATAAGCCCAGATTATAAAGACTACAATAAATACCTAACTCTTCAATGGCCAGACACCAGAGAACATCCACAAGTATCAATACCATCCAGGAAAACATGGCTTCACCAAATTAGCTAAATAAGATACCAGAAACCAATCTTGGAGAAATAGACATATATGATCTTTCATACAAATAATTAAAAATATTTGTTTTGAGGGAACTCAAAGAAATTCAAAATAACACAAGGAGAAAATTCAGGATTTTATCAGATAAGTTTAATAGCAAGATATTAAATAATTAAACAGAATCAAGCAGAAATTCAAGAGTTTGAAAATGGAAGTGACATTCTGAAGAATGCATCAGAGTTTCTTAATAGCAGAATTGATCAAGCAGAAGAAAGAACTTTTGAGACTGAAGATAGGCTATTTGAAAATGCAGTGAGAGGAGACCAAAGAAAGTTGAATAAAAGAGAATGAAGTATGCTTTACAAGATCTAGAAAACAACCTCAAAAGGAGTTACTGTCCTTAAAGAGGAGGCAGAGAGAGAGATAGGCATAGAAAGTTTATTCAAAGGGATAATATCAGAGAACTTTCCATACCTAGGGAACAACATCAACATTCAAGTACAAGAAGATATGGACTATCATAACTCAAAGAAGACTACCTCAAGGCATTTAATAATCAAACTTCAAAAAGGCCAAGATAAAGGAAATATCCTAAAAGCAAAAAGAGAAAATAAACAAGTAATATAAAATGGAGCTCCAATAGAACAGTCAGTAGATGTCTCAGTGGAAAGCTTACAGGCCAGGAGAGAGTGGCATGAGATATTTAAAGTACTGAAAGAAAAAACAAAAAACAAAAACAACTTTAACCCTAGAATAGTATATCTGGTAAAAATATCTTTTAAGTATGAAGGAAAAATAAAGAGCTTCCTAGACAGACAAAAGCTGAGGGATCTCATCAACACCAGACCTGTCCTACAAGAAATACTAAAGGGAGTTGTTTAATCTGAAGTAAAAGGATGGTAATGAGCAAGAAGTAGTTAACTGAAGGTATAAAATTCACTGGTAATAGTAAGCACACAGAAAAACACAAAATAGTGTAACATTGTAATTGTGGTGTGTAAAATTCCCTTGACTAAAGTAGAAAGACAAAATGATAAGCCATTAAAAATAATAGCTACAACAACTTTTCAAGACACAGACAGTATAATAAGACATAAAGTGAGACAACTGAAAGTCAAAAAGTGGAGAGATGAAATTAAAGTGCTGATTGTTTTCTATTAGTTTTCGTGTGTGTGTGTTTAATGTAAACAGTATTACGGGGTCATTCATTTTAAAAAATGGGTTATAAAATAATGTTTTGTAAGCCTTGTGTTAACTTCAAATAAAATATCATACTATGGATACACAAAATATAAAAAGCAAGAAATCATACCACCAGAGAAAATCACCTTCATGAAAAAGAACAGGAAGGAAGAAAAGGGAGAGAAGATTGCAAGACAACCAGAAAGTAAATAACAAAATGGCAGGAGTAAGTCCCTACTTATCAATGACAACTTTGAATGTAAATGGACTAAACTTTCCAACCCTAGATATAGAGTGGCTGAATGATGAAAAAACAAGACTCAGTGATCTGTTGACTATAAGAAACAGGTTTCACCTATGAGGATACACATAGACAGAAAAGAATGGAAAAAGATATTCTATGCCAATGGAAACTAAAAAAGAGCAAGAGTAGCTATACTTAGACAAAAAAGATTTCAGGATAAAAACTCTAAGAAGAGACAAAGAAGGTAATTATATAATGATAAAGTGGTCAATACAGAAGACATAAAAATTGTAAAGATATATGCATCCAATACTGAGGCACCCAGATTTTTTTTATTATGCTGTAAGTTCTGGGGCGCATGTGCAGTTCTTCTAGGGTTGTTACATAGGTTTACACATGCCATGGTGATTTGCTGCCTCCATCCCCCTGTCACCTACATTAGGTATTTCTCCTAATGTTATCCCTCCTCAATCTCCCTACCTCCTGCTAGCCCTTCCCTAGCATCCCCAACCAACCCCAGTGTGCGGTGTTTCCCTCCCTATGTTCTTATTGTTCAACACCCACCAATGAGTGAGAACATACAGGTTGGTTTTCTGTTCTTGTGTCAGTTTGCTGAGAATGATG
>CAUYLG010039833.1:0-27133 GCA_963573385.1 Cacajao melanocephalus
ATAGAAAAACGACTGTGAAGAAGTGTCATGAGTTTAGATCCAGAGCTGGTGAAGGGTGCAGGGCTTTTCCTTCAGAAATCCTTTTAGAGAAGGAATGAACAAGCTAATGAATACCAGACAATGGTTGCAGTTAGTAAAGAAAAATCAATGCTAACAACACTATACCTGTGTAATTCTAGAGATTTAAAATTAGGAGTCAGGTTGGAATACGATCAGTCAGGAAATAGTAGAAAAAGAGACAGAAGGTGAAGAAAAGAAACCCAGCAGTGCGAGTGAGTCAGAACACACTTAGTGAGAGTCCTAAACGTGCCAGGGACCGTTCTGAGCGCCTTCACACTATTTCATCTCTGTCACATGCGAGGCAGAATGTTTCAGCAGAAAGAACATGACCCTCAAGACATCAATTCTTGAAATCTTGAGTAGATTCTGCCATTGTGGTTTCGTCTCTAGGTGACCATGGAAAAGTCACACAGCCCTTCTGAACTTTCATTTACCATTGGTAAAATAAAGAGAAAAGGAAGAACAACTGCATCTTAGACGTATTAAAAGAGTTAAATAATGTAAACGCAGTGCATCCAGCCTAGTACAGAGTATGCACAAAATGCAATATAATTTTTATGAGTACTCCATGACGGGTTATAATCCTGAATTTACAGCATATGTAATGGAGTTGTGGAGAACTATTTTCTCTAATTCATGAAGAGGGAGTGGGTCCACCTGACGCACTTCAAAACGCTGTGTCCTTCCTCTCCAGGACACCATGGGCAAACCTGAGAGTATCAGGTTACTATGTGGGGTGCAGCCCAAGAGGGCGAGTTCCTAAAACAGGGGTCCTGTGTGAGGTGTGAGCTGGGAATCCGACACCTTGCGAGGTCTGGCATGACCTTCCCACCCTGCACAAGGTGGCATCCACCCCGAGCTTCTTTGGGGACATCCACCGTGCTTAGCTGTGACGATCCAGCAAGTCAGTGGTGCGCAGCCTGGCACGGCCCAGCGGTCATCGCAGCCCCGCAGCCCCACAGCCCCGCTCTACCCAGCCCTGCAAAGCATGGACAGACGCCCATGTCCACGTACAGTCTCTGCAGGTGTGCTGGCTTGTTAACACACTCACTGCCTCCATCCACTGTGCAAGGTCTTCATTATCTCAATCCTGGATTATTAAAAATGCTTTTCCAAAATTCACCTGGGCACACTGCTGCCTGCTTAGCCCGAATCTGAGACCTCTCATTCTGCCAAATGAACCACTGGCCTAATTTCCCAATGCTCCCCCCGGGATTGCCTTCTCCCTCCTCTCCACCTGTGCAAGATACCAGTGATTTTTAAAAGAGACTAACCATTTCCTCTAGGAAAGCTGTCCTGACTTTTAAAGTTCCAAGCCCAGCCCTGACCCTACTCCCACCCTAACCCCCACCTGTTTTTGAGACAGGGTCTCACTCCATGGCCCAGGCTGGAGTGCAGTGGTGCCCTCTTAGTTCACTGCAGCCTCGAACTCTTGGACTCAAGAGATCCTCCCCAGTTGGCCTTTTGAGTAGCTGGGACAACAGGCATGAGCTACCACGCCTGACTAATATTTTACTATTATTTTTTGCATAGACAGGGCTTCTGTTTCTTGGGCTTGGTTGCCCAGGCTGGTCTCTAATTCCCAGGCTCAACGGATCCTCTTGCCTTAGCCTCCCAAAGCGCTAGGATTACAGGCATGAGCCACCGTGTCCAGCCTTCACCCCTTTAGTGGAATCAGGACAGCTTGGAACATAAGGAAGGTCTATTTTTTAGGAATCCTAAGTAAACTTTTACCCTCAAGAATGCTTCACTCATTTCACTACATCTGGGTACTAGATGAAATTGCTAACTTTCGGTCCCCTCCAACACTGTAATTCTGTGATTGCTCTTATTCAGGACATCTTCTCCCGTGACCTGTCACCTTCCCACAGAGGAGTCTGAAGGGCTACCGTGGCTCTGCTCAGCCAGGCACAGCCCTGGGCACTGGAGGGCAAGGGGCAGCCCCTATGCACGCATGCACTTGGAGAATTCTCTCGACTTCACCGGTTTTTACATTGAAAGCAAAATGATTACTGCTACCATTTAAAGAAAATGAGTGGAAAGTTCACCTCATCCTAGAAACGCTCTTTCACTTTGCCTTGTAATGACCTGAACGTTCAGTACTGATTGTTTCTAAGTGGCCAAACGCCCCTGAGATGAGGGATCCCGTGTTTAGCAATCTTCCTTCCGGTATATAATGTTCTATCCCTGTTAATGATTCGGATGCCTCAGATATAAAGGTTATTAGCAGCATCAGGAATCAATCATAATTCCAATTGAGGATGACCAACTTGAGGGCAACATTGCAGCGGCCTGGGGTAAATGAGAATAAATGCTGGCATGGGTTACTGTGAACATCTGGGTGGACTAGCAGATCTTGTGTGCATTAGTTACAGGGAGGGTGTGAGCTCTGTCATGGCATGCCAAGGGGCCTGGAGACATCTTCACACCCTGAATGACAGATAACGCAGAATATTTTCACGTTCAAGGTGTGTGTGTGTGTAATACATATATAATAGTGTGTGTGCATATATGTGATATAGAAATATATGTGTATTTAAATGAAGTAGCCATCTTTAGTTGCTAAGTTCAAACTCCTAGCGTTATCTGCGTGAGGCCAGGAGGGAGCCCAGGTCTCTGGTGTGAAGTCAGAACGCCTCATTCATCTCCTGTCACTCTTTATTCCCACAGTGTGCACCCCGCCGAAGGAGCGTCCACTATTTAGGACAATGAGGATTATAATGTATTCTTCCCTATCCCTTCACATGATACACACCCAAATTTGTGAGTGATTTATTTGCTGTCATCAGAAGAGAAAAGCAATTCAGACACACAAGCTATTTTATATTCTCCTTTGGACCATTAAGTTTGAGAGGAACAACCATTAAAGTGCCTTAAAATATTACAAACATCCAGGTGACTGCATGGCATATCATACTCATTTGTAAGCGAGGTGTCCCGTCTCCCGGCGCACGGGCTCGGAGAGGGGTCATCACTCATCAGGAATTGGAGCGTCACGTCAGTGGAGTCCCAGCCTGGAAAGCGATGTAGCCTGATCCTCACAGTCAATGTAAACACAGACGCAAAATCCTCTCCTCCCCTCCCCTTCCCTTCCCCTCTACCACAGCTCACGTTATCTGCAGAGCATAGGACTCAGTGTGGACAATCATTTCAACACAGCGGCTCAGGTGAAAATTTCTCACCTTCTCAAGATTCCTCATTCCCCCCAATAAACTGCTACGTATACCCCAATGCTTATGTCTCAGACACCCGAGTAAGTGTAGGTGAGAAGAGGGTGAGTTGTTCACTTACTCCAGTTCTCTGAACTTCCATGAACATGGCTCTTTGGAAGGACTTCTCCCACACGGCCAGCTCGCTGCCAAGTTCCACGCTGAAAACATGGCTCTTCCCGTAGCCGGCCACGACGCTGAAGCAATAGGGCCTCTGGTCCTCAAAGTCAAAATCTTGAAGACCCAGATACAGGTTTGCTTGCAACCAGCAGTCATCTGTGAGCCAGAACTGAAAAAGAAAGCACGGATTGGAAACACCTGGGGCTGGAAGGTCAATCCCAGGCTGAGGGCGTGGCGTGCAGGAAGGCGGCATTTGGGTGATCTGGGAAATGGTCTCCTGGGAGCAGATGAGGGTGCAAATTCAGGAGCAATGAGCCCTCCTTGTGTACAGTGGGTGCAGAAACGGTCCACAGACACATATCGGCAAGGAAATTATGTCAAACGCCCAATTCTCTGTAAGTGCCTTTCCCTTAAAATACTGGTCACCACATTTTTTTCTGTGTTACTGTGAAGATAAAGATGGGGCTGGGTGTGGTGGCTCACGCCCGTAATCCCAGCACTTTGGGAAACTGAGGTGGGTGGATTGCTTGAGCCCAGGAATCTGAGACCAGCCTGGTCAAAATGGCAAGACCTTGTCTTTACAAAAATAAATGAATAAATACAACGCAACAAATTAACTAGGTGTGGCGGCACACGCCTGTAGTTCCAACTATTTGGGAGGCTGGGGTAGGAGGACTGCTTGAGCCCAGGAGGTGGAGGTTACAGTGAGCCAAGATCACACCACTGCACTCCAGCCTGGGTGACAGAGGGAGACCTTGTCTCAGAAAAAAAACAGATATAGATGAAAGTCTTGAGACACTGATGCTTGTGTTTATCATAAAACCAAAAACGAAACACTGCCACCACTCTAACTAATCCTGTCCTCTGAGCCTCCGAGTCTCTGTGGAATTACTGGCTCTTCCTCTCCTGCGGGTTCCCTGTCCTGAGATGAAGGACTGAGTGCCCAGAATGCCTCTGAAGCACAATGAGGCCCCGGCCACCCAGGAGCGCATTTCACTAACCCAAAGGCCTGGCAAAGGGAATCACATTCTCAAGGCACACAGAGGACTCTTGTTCCATTTCCGGTTAATTATTTAACCCAGAGATGTAAGTTACCTACAGCATGTCTATTAATCACAGATTTACTCCGTGACCACCAAAGTGATTCTAACGCTGCCAGCCTGTGCTACACAGAGCAACCTGGAGTGCTCCCCACTTCTTCCCCCCATCTGCAAGGTTACAACCCACTTCAGGATTCACTTTCTCAAGGGCAGGAGAGAAAGACTGGGGATCCCAGCTGTCACAATTACCAGGTCAACAGCAGGGAGGCGTGTGGGGAACATGCACTCAGTGCCTGGCTGCCGCCACCCTGTCTCTCTCTGTCTCTGTCTCCGTTTCTATGTCTCTGTCTCTCTCTGTATCTCTATCTCTTTCTCTCTCTGTTTCAATCTCTTTGTATTTTATGTCTGTTTCTCTGTCTCTCTCTGGACCCACCTCAGTTCTCAGCTCACCCATTCATTTATTGGTCCCACAGATCCACCCTGAAGAGCCCCCCACCCCAGACACCCTCCTGGGACACTGGGCCTCAACATCAGTTTCACTGACCAGTCTCTCCCCAGCGAAGGGAAATGAGGGGAGACTCCTGGGCTGGGGCTTCCAGTGTCCTGAACGAGACTGTGACGTTCACCCACAGCCCTGCATACGGCAGCAGAAAGGAAGGGGGCCGCCCACCTGCTGGGTCTTCCCATCATGATTCTGAGATATCTCTCCTTATGCTGACCAGCCAAGCTGGACACTCTCCACTCACACTTACGCTCAAGGTCCAGTCCCAAAATCCACATGAACTCAGCAGCTGGCCAAACAGTTTTAATTGAAATATGCTGACATATGCACTCCAGGCACACGTTTGAGGTAAAGCTTTGACTCGTGTGCCTCGGGTGGCCTTCTGACCTCTCTGGGGGTTGCTGCCCTGACTCTCCTGGCCTCTCAGATGGCTCTGCAGGACGCCCCTGGTCACAGAGAGCACTGCACATTCACCCCTGTGCATCATCCAGACACCAAATGCCTTGTGGTGTGTGCACAGGTGAACATGTGCGTGTGTGCACACATGAGAATGTGTGTGTGTGTGCACGTGGAAGTGTTTGTGCATGTGAATGTGTGTGCATATGAATGTGTGTGTACGTGAATGTGTGTGCATGTGAATGTGTGTACGTGAATGGGTGTGCATGTGAATGGGTGTGTACACGTGGAAATGTGTGTATGTGAATGTGTGTGTATGTGAATGTGTGTGCACATGAATGTGTGTGTACACGTGGAAATGTGTGTATGTGAATGTGTGTGTAGGTGAATGGGTGTGTACATGAATGGGTGTGTACGTGAATGGGTGTGGGGTGCATATGTTGCTAACCCTAAGTGAGCCTTGAGTCCAGAAACTGCACTTCCAATCTGAAGGCCTCTGGATCCTCTCCCTCAGCTGGGATACATGGAACCTACACGGTTACATGTCACAAACCAAAACAACATACTTACCACTGACCTTGCGGGGCAGACAGTATCTCTTTATTCACCGAACTGTTAAAACTGACAAACAAAAACTTTCGGACAATATTTATGTGGGCAATGCACATCCCCCTGTTGAATGGCTTGTTACAGCTGGGCCTGGAACAACCCAGGGGTTGGGGGCACCAACCCTCACACAGCTGAAGATTCATGCATAACTTCTGACTCCCCTAAAACATCACTACTAGTAGTCTATTGTTGATCAGAAGCTCTACTAATAACGCGGTCAATGGACACATTCTGTACGTTATACGTATAATATACCACATTCTTAGAATAAAATAAGTGCAGCCAGGCACGGTGGCTTATACCTGTAATCAACTGATTGGGAGGCTGAGGCAGGGGTGTCCTTGAGCCCAGGAGTTTGAGACCAGCCTGGGTGACACAGCAAAGTCCTATCTCTAAATAAATAAATGAATTAAGCAAGTAAGCTACAGAATAGAGAATGCTATTGAGAAAGTCACAGGGTAGAGAAGGTATACTCGTGACACTGCACTGCATTTGTTGAGAAGTTTACACCGTCTGTTTATAAGATGAATGGTCTGAGATGGTGGCAGCCGCAACTGCAGACATCCATCCATGATGTACAGAAGCGGTTCGGCTTTTTTGGTGCTGCTGCAACGTTCCTGCTTCCCAGGAGCACTGGCAAATCCCCCATGGCACTTAGCGTGGGTCCCGGGGTCTTATTCAAGTTTATGTTACTGGACTCATCGCGATGGAGGGAAGGTTCACAAGCACCTGAGAGATCACTTCGTACCATGGTCTGCAGTTTACCGGAGAGACAACTTGCTTCCACGGGGATGATTAAGACATTTCACTCAGAACCCCAACACTTGAGCTCATTGCAACAGCAGCAAGAGGTGGCTACAAAATTAGCATCACAGGATACTATGTGCTACGGTGACCTGTGGGCAGAATGATTTAATGCTGCGTCTTGACCTCTGTCTACATTTCTCTCCACTGCAGATGGTGCCAAATAGATTTATTTATATTTGACGGGAGTGAATGATAAAATAGACTAGTATCTACGTAGGTTAGATGAATTCATGACATCTCTAACTTTTTCTTAATGTTTTGGTATTTCTAAACTATGCAGTTTGTCTTAGAGGTTTTTAAAATTATTAAATTATTTTCAAAAAAATTTCCAACATACTTATGCAGAACAATTGGCATATAAGTGAACCCATGCAGCTCAGCCTGCTGTCCACGGACCAACTGTGTTTTCTTTCCCATCACTTGCTATATTGGGGCAGCTGTGTATTTTAACAGAAGAAAGCCATGTTTTGGAGTCAGACAGACAAGAACTGAGGCCTTTCTTTGCCCAGTATGAGCTATTTGAGTTTGAGCAATTTACTTCTCTCAGAGGGTCCATTTTTGAGCTATCAAACGGAATCACGATAAAAATGTTGTCCCGACTTCACACGACAGAACAGCTGGCATGCAGTGCTCACATACTGGATTCACATTAGTTCACTACCTGTTGTCATTAAAAATATCATCCTAAGGCAATGCTGAGCCATGCCACACACGCAGATCTGACGTCTGCTTTTGCAGCTCCCTGGCTACGGCAATACGCAGAACAGCACTTCCAGCCGCCCCACTAGTGAAGAAAGCCCACTCCCACCTAGGACTGCAAGACATCATCTTATTATGTTCCCTTTCCTGAAAAAACAAACAAAAAGGGCTTTGTTTTAAAATTACATATTTTTTCTATTAATATTATGAAACAATTATAGCAATAATAAAGGGAATTTAAAAGATAAATTCTTTACTACTATTTTGTCATCCGATTTTTAAAAATGTCAATATCAATATGACCTTAATAACTGACATTAATAGGACAATAATTAATAATATTCTCTTTCATGCAATGTGAATTTGTACATATAATTGTATACATTTTTAATATAATATCTAAAATATGTTGTAAGATTTTAAATATTTTTTAATGGTCTTTTGATTATTCTTCAAATATCATTAATTTAAGGAATGTCCTTAAACATTTTCATGCATATAGCTCTTTGATTCCTCTGAACAACTTACTTAGGGTCAATTCTGAGGACTAACACTGCTTGATCAAGCGGGGGATTGTTTTGCCACTGTTTAGCCTCACGAAGAATTTGTTGTAAGTTCCATGTAAGTAAAATTAATGATTCCTATGTAGCTCATTTCCCCAGATATTTCCGTAGCTCTTTTAAAAACACTGGCTTGGCCCCTGTGCACTGCAGGGTGTTGAAGCGCCTGGAAACCTGAGCACTGGAGCTCACGGTCAGTGGCTTGCTGTCAACAGTCAGTGAGTGGCTGGCCAGGCCTTCAGGTCACCTCTTCTGGACTCAGCCTTGGACGGGCTTCTTCCTGTCTCTGGGACCTTGAACTCCATATCCTTAAAGCATTTGCTTTAGAAAATGTATTACTGTATGCTCTTTCTCTGCCACTTGAGACCTAAATCTTTCTAGAAGTGTCTTGCTGGCTGTGCAAGGCAGGACTGTCTTTCTCAAGGAGCTGGGAGCCGGCCCTTCAAAATGTGGTCACTGGGAAAATGGCACTATCTCCGGTCCCCGCGGAAGGCTGGAGCACACCCTTGGTGGGTGCCTGGCTCTAAGCTGTGAAACCACCTCCTGTCATGAAGATGGGAGAAGCTCTCTGTTTCCTTTCAGGAGGCCAATTAACAGACACCGATGGCCCCAATCTCCTTCCCAGCCCAACTTGCGAAACCCTCTCACCCTCTGTTTCAGTGGAGTTGAGTTTAATCTCTCTCTCCTATCACAATATACTTGAATAAGGTCTTCTTGCCTTCTTCACCTTTAACTCTGATGTAATGTTGTCCTGACATGGCTTTAGGAAAATCATTCAGGAATTCTTCCTCTCAGTGTCGTAATTATCCAAACAGGACTACGCTGGAGATGCCTGGAGAACACATTCCAGAACTGTTAATGTCCACCCGCGACAGACTCCCAGAACACCACCACTTCCGGCACGTGGAATAAGCAGGATTAGCACTGAGCTTTGAAGCCGAGTGAGTCTGGGACCCATCCCTGCCTCTGCTTGGCTTCTGGAAGGTCCTCGTGCACTTGCTGCTTCTGAGTTCTCGGCTACAAAACAGAATTCTCCTTAGGTGTGGAGAGAATTAACTCAGGACATAGCTACGTGCTTAGCAAGGCTACGAGGGAAGTAGTCAATAAAGACAGCTCTCATGACCAAGATCTTCCACCAAACATATGAAAACAGGGACCTCTCCTGAAAACCTTAACGGTGCATCCTCAGGTTGGGAGGACCCACCCGTGCATGTCACACCGGACGCTCCGAGGCGTCCAGGGTGCTTTTCTGCCATGCTGCATGGAGGCTGTTGATCATTTTGCTCACAACTACAATCAAGGCTGATTGATGCAATTTTCTCATCTATTTCATGATGAGTGTTGAAATATAGAACACATAATTTTAAGAGTTGGGGAAAGTAATTTTTAGAGAGGAGAAAGTATCAGAGAAAAAACAAAATCACAACTTCAGAATTTGATTTTGGGTCTAAATATTAATGACTATAATTTGAAATGGTAATTATGGCTATTTGAAGAATCCATATGAAAACGTGCTAGTTCTTATGATACTCACGTATCTATTTATATTTTTAAAAATGAATTGAATGTATTTACCTTTAAATTTATGTATGCTAAATGATAAACATCAGTGATTAAATGTGTATAAAAGCAGGCAATACAATTTTGTAAAATCACTATTTTAAGACTTCCAAATAGGACATTCAACTCATAGAATTTAATCTTTTTGAAAAATATTGAATGCTATAGTTTTATTATTATTATTTACTTCATTTTTAGTACAATACCTTTGCCATAGCCATTCTATTGGCTAACTTCATGATTTCATAAACACTTCATAGAATATTTACTGATTAAAATATTTTTTTACAGTCTTCCTGGGAAAATAAGGTGGCTCTATAGCTTACCAATGGACCACACATATAAGATACAACAATCTCTCAAAGACACCCCAGTGCTTAAAGAACGTCTCAGGTGCACCGAAGGAGAATCCTCTGAAACAAGATGGGGAGGAAGCAAAAATGTGCTGAGGAGGAGCCCACACAAAGGAAGGAAAAGGCTGAGAATCCTTCTACGAATCCCTCTGTGGAACTGTGATGAATGAAATGACATGCGTATCACCTAATACCAAGAGGCTGAAGTTAACATAATGCTTCCTTTTACCATTCTCGAAAGAATGCATTCCTGCCACAGATAATTTAGAAAACAGAATAATTTTCAAAATGAAAGCAACAACAGCTAGAATAGCCATCACTGAGAGAAAACCACAGTTAATATGTTATTCTATTTTCTTCCATTTTTTAATGAATATGCCTATCACAGAAATGTTCACTTTCTGATCAATGACTTTATTTTTATTATTGTTTATTACAACCTGTGATTAGGAGCCTTAATTCAAATACATTCAGCCTTTTCCTTCATCTCCTTCATTACTGTATTCAACAAAAATAGGAACAATGCAGAAAAATGTTGCCCAAATAAATGTTTCAAAAATGGGAAATAAATGTATCATTTGAAAATATTGTTATGGGAATGTATTTCCCTTGTACATGTCTCCATTAAAGGCTATCTGATATCCCTGAATTAAATTTCAAATAAAGCAACTGCAGATAGAATTATTTTTGAGGATATTTTCAATTCAAGAAAACAAACCAAACTTTGAAAGACTAATCTTTATTTATAACGTCTAACTTTTGACTGATAACTCTTTATGGTCAAATTCTCAGACTAAAAAGTGTGTATTTTTAAACTTTTACTTAATAGACCATTTGTCTTTGTTTTGCATACTCCTGCATGGAAAAGACACAGGTGGTTTGTTTACCTGACGCACTGAGTCACGCACATGCCAGGACACGGTGGCGCCAGGACACGGTGGCACCCAAACATGGTGAGCGAGCATGTCATCACCTTGCTGTGGAGATCCCTCTGGGGTCACGTGGGCTGGGGCCTGGGCTGGGGCTATGTGGCACCAGGCTTGGGGCAGCACTACCAGTAAGGGGTTTGCCCTGGAGGGAGGCCCAGTCCCTACCTACCCTAGAAACCACGACCAGGAAACTGGCCAGACCCTGGGGAAAATCTGTATCTGGTTTGTTGAAAACCATTTCAACAATAGCAGCAGCAGCAACAACAAAAACTAACATTTCTGGAATAAACTATTGTCAGTCGACATCCTAAAACACATCTCCCAAAACACACACAAACACCACATGCCACATACACACAGACACCCCCCACCTTCCTTTCACCTGCTTTAGTGAGCAACAGGAAGGCAGCTAGAATCCAGGTATGGGGAGGATGGGGGATGGGTCCAGGTCGTCACATTATTTTACTATTTCAGATTTTACAATTTCAATGGACCATGCGGAACCAACAATTCTCTCATCCTGCAAGCCCAAGGGGTATCTTACTTGTATGTAAGTATCTACAGCACGAAAGATACCCACCTTGTGAACTTTAAATAGCACCTCACAGAGGTTATATGTCCTTTCTGCTCGTACCCAGTCGAATGTGCTCACCTGCAAGAAACAGAAAATATCCCATGAAAAGCAGCATGCTACTTTGAGCTGAAAAATTTGAAAATTTACAATAGTGTCACTGCATGTGTCTCCACCTCAATTAAATCCTAAGCCCCATGAGTATAATGGGTAGCACTGAACTCTACATCCTGCTGTGAGTTTTGATGAGTCACCACATCCTCATCACTGTCACTTTGTGGCAAATATAATAGATCCATCATTGACAGGAGAATGGCCATCTCCTTCCATCGTATCTTAGATAGATTACATAGATATCTATGATACCTTATCTTTCACACACAATTGGGCTTACTTAGAAAATCATGTTGGATTCCTTTTAGGTTAAATTAGGGATTAATTTTAGGTAACATTTAATGCATGTGAAAGTGAATTTTGCTGGAGTATAAAAATGAACACAAAATACCGTATAGATGGTCTTTTGCTGTTTAGAAGTAAACTAGTTCTATTTTAGAAACGAATGAAAAACTTAGTAACCAATTTAACTGAATACACTTTTCATTGATCTGGCCTGTTGTATTCACAATTATTTTAACAATAATAATGACCAAAATAATCTCACTTTTGAATGATGCTGTACGGTTTATAATTCAAACTCACATATATAATCTCTAAGTTAAAATATTTCATGCTGAAAAATCTAAAATATTCAACAGTGTAACAAATTCAATGTTTTTTATTGCTGATTCTGCACTTACTCCTTCAGCCAGTAAAAATAATCAAAAGTGCACTAATTGTGTCCTTGAAACATTTGTCTTTAATTAATTGGTGATCTTTCGGTAATCTTCAAACCAAACAAAATTCTGAAGACATTTTTAAAGTCATCACAACTGAAACGTGAAAAATCACACAAACAGTTTCCCACTTAATATTTATTGCCCTAGAGTCAATTCCTTGCTATTGTGATTTAAGCAATAAAATGGGAAGTAAAGGGAACAATTTGAAAGTGCGAATGACCAATTAGAATACTAACTTAAAGGTTACTTTTGGATCTAGTATTCAAGCCGAAAGATTTACATCTGGAATTTGCTAGAGAGAGTTTCAGGTGCTTATTTGAGAGTTAAAAAGCCAAAGACTCCAGCACCCTTTCTCTGGAGAGCCGGGGAGCCATACAGCTGGAAGCCTGAAGTAAAACATCACCCTGAATTCCGCAGATCTGCCCACTGATTCCTAAACACTGCACCTGCCTCTGCTTCTCCACTTCTCCGTTCCCACCGTGGCCAGTGTTTCATGGAACTAGCTAAGGTCAGAGCTCAGGTGCTCATTTCATTATTGGAAAATACATAATGATGGATCTACCATTTTCAACTTCCCAGTTACGACAATGCTGCTTATTTGGAAGCTAACACTATAAAGGCAAAAAGAAACGCACTAAACACCCTATTCAGAGACATCTACCCACTAAAGACCCTATTCAGAGACACCTTCCCACAAAACACCCTATTAAGAGACGCCTTCCCACGAAACACCCTATTCAGAGACATCTACCCTCTAAACACACTATTCAGAGTCATCTACCCACTAAACACCCTATTCAGAGACACCTTCCCACAAAACACCCTATTCAGAGACATCTACCCACTAAACACACTATTCAGAGTCATCTACCCACTAAACACCTTATTCAGAAACATCTACCCACTAAACACCCTATTCAGAGACATCTACCCACTAAACATGCTATTCAGAGACATCTTCCCATTAAACACCCTATTGAGAGACACCTTCCCACTAAAGACCCTATTCAGAGACACCTTCCTGCTAAACACACCATTCAGAGACATCTATCTACTAAACACACCATTCAGAGACACCTTCCCATTAAACACCCTATTAAGAGACACCTTCCCACGAAACACCCTATTCAGGGACATCTACCCACTAAAGACCCTATTCAGAGACACCTTCCCACAAAACACCCTATTAAGAGACGCCTTCCCACGAAACACCCTATTCAGAGACATTTACCCTCTAAACACGCTATTCAGAGTCATCTACCCACTAAACACCTTATTCAGAGACATCTACCCACTAAACACCCTATTCAGAGACATCTACCCACTAAACATGCTATTCAGAGACATCTTTGACATCTTCCCATTAAACACCCTATTGAGAGACACCTTCCCACTAAAGACCCTACTCAGAGATACCTTCCTGCTAAACACACTATTCAGAGACATCTACCTACTAAACACACCATTCAGAGACACCTTCCCATTAAACACCCTATTAAGAGACACCTTCCCACGAAACACCCTATTCAGGGACATCTACCACTAAACATGCTATTCAGAGTCATCTACCCACTAAACACCCTATTGAGAGACACCTTCCCACTAAACACGCTATTCAGAGACACCTTCCCACTAAACACCCTATTCAGAGACATTTTCCCACTAGACACCCTATTCAGAGACATCTAACCACTAGACACCCTATTCAGAGACACTTTCCCACTAGACACCCTATTCAAAGACATCTAACCCCTAAACACCCTATTCAGAGAAATCTACCCACTAAACACCCTATTCAGAGACATCTACCCACTAGACACCCTATTCAGAGACATCTGCCTTTTAACAGTTCCTTGTTGCTGTAAATATACCTTATACATACTCATGGTTTTATGCTTTTCAAAAGATAATTTGTAATGTCAGCATTATCCCATGCCATTGAATGTTATTCAAAAATACAACTATTACTACTGCTTAGAATTTCCGTGTGGAGTTTTGGTTTTTGTAAGCTTTATCTTTGCAATGGGTATCATAGATTGCGTTATGTTTTCACCATTGTCATGTGCTGTGATCACTGTATTATGTCACACTGAATGCCTACTAGTCTGTTATCAATATGTGGCAGAACAGCAGGGACTGGAGTCCTGTTCTAAGACAAGGCTTGGAGGGGGCTGTGCTCTTTGCTGTCTGCGGAAGCCAGGTCCAGTCTCTTCCACCTTCTGCTGTATCCATCATCATCTGTTTACTAAGCTCCTTTCTGTTCGTCCTGTGGCGTCTGCTGGTTTTGCTGTAGATCCGCCTTCTTTCTACTCTTTTCTTCCTCCTGCCAGTGGTCGTGTCTCCCCCTGGGGATCCCTTCTCTGCTCCCGGAGCTATGACTGTGCCCTGAGCCCAGGGAGGCGAGGTGCAGACAGTCTGCACACAGTTCAGGCCAGAATTCTCACCGTCTTCGCCACCATGACTGATTCAGGGAATAGAACTTGCCTCGATTGGAGACACAGGTCAGAAGGTGCTCAGCCTTCGGATGGAACCACTTCTATTGTGGACTTGAAGAAAATGCTGCCACCCTGAGAGCCGTGGGAAGCCCCCATGAGCCACGTGGACTTGATGAGTGTGGATGTATCCACACTGGCTCCTGGCTGTGACCATGCACCACAAGACTGCAGGTGTTAGGAACAGGGAAGTGGGGGCTGGTGAGGGGCACAGGCTACTCCCCACCTTCCACTCAGTTTCCCGTAAATCTAAAATCATCCAAACACAAGTCTGTTAATTAAAAATGAAAAGAAAGAATCAGGTCTTTCTCTTCATTGTTCTTTCCCTGTTCACCTGAAACTCATGGCTTCTTAAGGGCTCAGCTCAGCCCCAGCCCTGAGGCCTTTCCTGACGGTCCCTGCAGGTCTCCCTCCCGCCTCCCAAGTCCCAGCGGCCCTGCCATGGGCTCCCACTGCTGACACGCGGCCACAGTGCCTTCATGTTAGTGATCCTTTCTGCACCACAGCATGACACTTCCATCATCAACGGACTGTGTGTGCGCGCACGTGTGTACAGTCATGCACCACATCACGACACTTCCATCAATGGACTGTGTGCGTGTGTGCGTGTGCAGGTGTGTACAGTCATGCACCACATCACGACACTTCCATCAATGGACTGTGTGCGTGTGTGCGTGCGCAGGTGTGTACAGTCATGCACCACATCACGACACTTCCATCAATGGACTGTGTGCGTGTGTGCGTGCGCAGGTGTGTACAGTCATGCACATCACACTTCCATCAATGGACTGTGTGTGTGTGCACACGTGTGTGTACAGTCATGCACCACATCACACTTCCAGCATCAATGGACTGTGTGCATGTGTGTGTGCGGTGTGTAGTCATGCACATCACGACACTTCTATCAATGGACTGTGTACGTGTGTGTGTGTGCAGGTGTGTACAGTCATGCAACACATCACAATTCCATCATCAATGGACTGTGTGCGTGTGTGTGCACATGTATGTGTACAGTCAAGCACATCACACTTCCATCATCAATGGACTGTGTGCATGTGTGTGTGCGGTGTGTAGTCATGCACATCACGACACTTCCATCAATGGACTGTGTACGTGTGTGTGTGTGCAGGTGTGTACAGTCATGCAACACATCACAATTCCATCATCAATGGACTGTGTGCGTGTGTGTGCACGTGTGTGTATAGTCATGCGTCACATCACGACACCTTCATCAACAATGGACTGCATAGGCCACAGTGTCCCCATAGGTTCTAATGGAGCATAGACAGAAACCCATCGATGGAACCTGGTATTGGCCTTGCAGATCGACTACAGGAGGGGACTCATCATCAGTAACGGGGCTGGAACATTGGGTTTTCTATATGAAAATATACATAAATAGAAACATACAGGTCATCTAGGTTTCTGTAAGTATACCCTAATACCCTATGATGTTTGCACAATGACAAAATTGCCTAACTATGCATTTTCCAGAATACATACGTGTCCTGAAGCAATTTGTGGCTATACGTGTGTATTAATACATAGTTATATATATATATATAGCTTTTTATACACACATACACACACACACACACACACACACACACACGAGAAGATTAATGTGAAGCTGAAAATTGGAGGTGTGCGCAGTCCATGACGCAGTGGCAATACTGAAACCCTGCAGTGCTGATCTGAAGCTGGCATTCTTGGTATGTTTGTGCCATGCCTGCATGTGGCCAGGCATCACCTGCCAATGCAGATTCCTGCACCCCATCTGAGCGGTTCAGATTTAGCAAGCCTGGAGTGAGGCTCAGAGATCCTGAGTTTTTATGTTAAAGAAATTTACTGCTGATGGATCAATCATGACTCCCAAATGCGCTTGGCCAGCAACAGCCTCGGCATCTCTGGGTCCCTGTTAGTCAGGTCAGGTCTCACATCTGCACCAGACCTGTCATATCAGAGCCTGTGTTTTCAAGAAGAATTCCCAGGTGATTACAACGTACATCGGAGTTACGGCTGTTTTATGAGGGGACTCTGATGTGGTGGTCTTCTGGGAAAACAGCCCGAGGATAAGAAGCCTGACAGCTTTTAAAAGGAAAGGAAGACTGAAAGTGGTAGGGAAGCAGGCTTTGCGAGTGCAAAGCAGAAGACTGTTCAATCGCTGTTCATCGTACAAACAAATTCCTTACTTTGTAGACGACTGACTCCATGCCATGCTTCCTGAAATCCATGGCTCCCTGATGCAGTCATCACAGCTTATTTTACATGATTTTTCAAGACTGCACCTCTTATGTTAAAAGAGGTGAAACCCTTAAGAGGTCCATGCAGTGTGAGCCACTCTGAGGCACTTTATCAGCGGATTTTCTCTGAGGAATGTTGGGAGAGAGTTCCACTGGCCCTATCATCACGCTTCTTCCTCAGAGCAGTGACTCAAAACCATGGCAAGGAAACACGAGGCATGCTGATTCCTGGATTTCTCCAAACCAGCACAGAACAAAAGAGACAACCAAGCTTTGTGAGACGGTAGACAAGACGGGCGGTTTTGTAACTGTATATCATCACTACATTTTTCCAAATAATGACCACTGACAATTTTCTAAGTATCTGACCACATCTGGCTTGAAACAGGGCAGAAATTGCAGATTACAAGATGCCATATCTAGGTACCTTTGAATATTATTGTAGAGCAATGAATATGTGGCCCTAGAACATTATAGTTTGCTACATCTACAAATCTTCATTTGAATCATTTTTCTAAGAAATATTTTTAATGATAGAATACACCTACCTAATTGATATTCTTAAAATTGCTGCTAATATTTCTTGCATATGCATAGGCAGTTGCTACATCGTTGACATGTTAATGCCATACAATTCTGTAAAATTGATTTTACAAGTTATTTTAACACATTCTAATGATGTTTGAAAACAGGAATAACTGAACATCTTTTGGATTCCAACGTACATATCAGAAATAAATACTCTGGCTAACAAAGGAGAGTAGAGTGTGTGAGAAGGAGCTGAGAGTCCTGGCAACCATCTGCCAATGCAGATTCCTGCGCCCCATCTGAGCGGTTCAGATTTAGCAAGCCTGGAGTGAGGCTCAGAGATCCTGACATTTATTTTAAAGAAATTTACTGCTGATGGATCAATCATGACTCCCAAATGCGCTTGGCCAGCAACAGCCTCGGCATCTCTGGGTCCCTGTTAGTCAGGTCAGGTCTCACATCTGCACCAGACCTGCCATATCAGCATCTCCTGGGGCATGGGAAAGACAGAGGCCAGGACCCCCAGGGTGGGCTGGGCCCTCCTCAGCAGAGCAACTGAGCTGTGAAACATGGACCTGCTGCGTCCACACCCCCACTCCTCCTTTCCATTCTTCCATCCCATTTCCCTTCTGATACGCTTTGGTCTGTGTCCCCGCTCAAATCTCATGTCAAATTATAATCCTCAGTGTTGGAGATGGAGCCTGGTGGGAGGTGATTGGATCGCAGGGGTGGATTCACCCTTTGCTGCTGTTCTTGTAATAGAGTTCTCATGAGATCTGACTGTTTAAAAGTGGGTGGCATCTTCCGCCTCTCTCTCTTCCCCTTTCTCTGGCCACGTGAGATGTGCCTACTTCCCCTTTGCCTTCTGCCACAACTGTAAGTTTCCTGAGGCCTCCCTAGATACACTTCCTGTACAGCCCGTAGAGCTGGGGGCCAATTAAACCTCTTTTCTTTATAAATTGCCCAGCATTGGGCATTTCTTTATAGAAATGTGAGCGTGGACTAATACACCTTCTTTTATCTCTTCTCCTTCAATATTCTTCTTCTTCCTCATCTTGAACAAGCTCAAAAGCCATCGTTTAAAGAAGGACTTTATCTTTTAATTTTTCCCAAGTTGTCATGATCATCTTTGGGTCCTTGTAAAATTCACCGAAATTTTCTGATGTAGACTGCTGAGAATCAAGGCTCTGTGAATATTTCTACATCACTGCATAGTGAGGACTTTCTGAGCAAAACTTACTGGCACCAGGAGTGAAGGACGATGGTGTGGTAATCCAGCCACGGGAGCTGGCAACAGTGAATCATTCAGGGACATTTCACCCAGATCACCCCAGAAGCCTTTGGTTTATATTTCAAAGTGTGATGGAGCAGAGACCTCGGCCTCCTCTCCGGAGAGAGGACTGGTTGGTCTCAGTAAGAGGGAGTCTCTCCTTCCGTGGGAAGGAGGGCGGGTGGGTGCCGAGCTTCCTGTTAGAGCTCTGAGAGTCATGGCCCTGGGTGCTTCTCCCATGGCTCACACCTCTGCATGCGCAGAACTCTGGGGTGAGGGCCTGGTGAACCAGCCCTGAGATGTTCTGTGAGCGATGAGCAACCTGTCTCTCATCCAAAACCTCATGTTTCACGTCAGGATAAAATAAACTTAAAGTATCGATATTAAAATCTTAACAAAAGGTTGTTTTAGATTTGGGCAAAGTAAGACTGCTATTGGCAAATTGCCACCAGTGCCAGGCTATAAAATGTCAGGCCAGAAAAAATATTAATAAACTATAAATATTTAGATGTGAATTCATTCACCATATTGTGTGTGTTGATTTTACGATAAGAAGTTGCTGAATATTAACAGACAATTTTGTCTGTTAGAATCACTGCTTTTAGAGCTTTTTTGTTTTTTTGAAGTGGAGTTTTGCTCTTGTCGCCTGGGCTGCAGTACAAATATGAAGGGCTGATTTCTCCTTGATATTCTCTTTAGAGAGGATTTGATGACCACTGCAAAACACTGAGCCCACCACCCAGCATCAACAGGCTCCAGTACGTACTTTACGGATTCCTCAGCCAGCAGTCGGGCAGCATCTTCTCTGCGTCAGAGGTGATGCCGGACACGGGGCAGGCAGCGGGAGTCCAGCACGGGCCGCTCCCAGGTCCGCGGAAGCCAGGCCGCATTTCCAGCGTTTTATCAAGAGAGAAAACCTCCACAAATCATCCTTTGTTAATCTCCCTACAGTCCTCTCAGGTAGGCATTTACAGTCCTTTATTCTCATTTTACAGGTGACATTTAGCAATGACAGTTGGAGATCACCAGAAATTTATAAACTCTATGAAGTCATTAGAGAGTATGCAGATAAAACAAGTCAATTCAATCTAACGTTTGGATTGAATATTCATAAAAACCTGCACCTTTTTGTTGTCCATTGAAAAAGATACAAATTATCCAGATCCAGAAGCAATGAGCGGCTTCTTCCTTGTGGATCATCAAGGGTCCGGTTAGATGGACTTTGGGCGCTCTCTGTACACTGGGCACCTCCAAAATTTACATGGACACCCAGGTCTCGTCTCTGAACTCAAGACGGGTGTATCCAACTCTACTCAAAAACCTCCGTTTAGATATCTAAACATTTCCAACTTATAAAGATGCAGCACTCACCAATGCACTCATCCCAGAGCTCCCATCTCAGCGAATGGCAGCATCGCTACCGGCCAGAGTCCCTCCTCTCACATCCACATGCAGTCCACCAGCACACCAGGGTCTGCGCATGTGTGCATGGTGTGTGTGTGTTTGTGTGTGTGCTATGTGCACGAGTGGTGTGCATGGGTGTGGTGTGTGTGCTGTGCGCACGAGTGGTGTGCACGTGTGTGTGCTGTGTGCATGAGTGGTGTGCACATGTGGTATGTGTGCTGTGTGCACAAGTGGTGTGTGTGGGTGTGGTGTGTGTGCTGTGCGCACGAGTGGTGTGTACATGTGTGTGTGCTGTACGCACAAGTGGTGTGCACATGTGGTGTGTGTGCTGTGCAGATGAGTGGTGTGCACGTGTGGGGTGCATATGGTGTGCATGGGTGTGGTGTGTGTGATGTATGCCTGAGTGGTATGCACATGTGTGGTGTGTGCGTGTGTGTGTGTGGTGTGTGCATGTGTGCCTGTGTGGTGTGTGCGTGTTGTATGCATGTGTGGTGTGTGCGTGTGTGGTATGTGCACATGTGGTGTGTGTGTGTGGTGTGTGCATTGTGTGGTGTGTGTGCATGTGGGGTGTGTGTGTGGTATGTGTGGTGTGTGTGTGTGTCTATGTGCTTCCTAAGCACTATTAGATTCAAGGGCTTCACAGACCGCACGGTCTATATTGGTGTAATTCACAGCTATATATTTACACTTAAAAACTTAAATTACAAAATTGTATGCTTACTTGAGGGTAATAACATTTTTAAATTTCAGAGCTCTGGGAAGCTGAACTGCCAATGGACCATTTTGGATGGATACATACAGTTTAGAGTAACATCTGGCTTCCTTAAATTGCAGCCTAATGGTAAATCTATACGGGGCTCATTCAACTCCACAGGTTTACTAAATCTTGAGAATCATTTTCTAGACTCATTTGGGTCCTTACTGACCCTTTACAAGGAACAGTGAGGCCTTCAGAACCACAATTACTGGAAGAAGCCCTGCTCTGAAGAGAGAATGGAGATGGCGCTGAGTCATCCTCTGCAGAAATTATTAGAAATTTAAAAAATCATGTTCTAGGAATGTTCAGGAGTGTATGCAGAAGGAGAAAGATATGATAGATAACTTTCATAGAAAAAGACAAGAAAGGGGTCATTAATGCAATATAAGATACAGTTTCCCACACCAAAGATGGAACTGTCTCAGAGACTAGAACGCAAGTAAAGGAAGAGACAGAGATAGAAAGACAGAGACAGAGAGACAGAGAGAGGGTTGGAGAGACAAAGACAGAGAGATGCAGAGAGAGATACAGAGAGAGGGAGAGACAGAGACAGAGAGGGAGAGACACAAAGTCAGAGAGAGACAAAGACAGAGACAGATGCAGAGAGAGATACAGAGAGAGAGGGAGACACAGAGATAGGGACACAGAGACAGAGAGACAGAGAGAGAGGGAGAGACAGAGAGAGAGTCAGGGAGAGAGACAAAACAGAGACAGATGCAGAGAGAGAGATACAGAGAGAGAGGGAGACAGACAGAGATAGAGACAGTGAGAGCTATGGAGGGAGGAGCTGCTGCATCTGGAATGCACAAGGAGGTGTTGCCAGATGAAGCACACCGGGTTTGACTGTTGGTTTTGTATTGCTTTCAAATAGTTTAAATGACCAAGAAACCATAACAAAACACGGCAAAGCCAAGTGGCTGAGACAGAGCCCGGACTCTGTGGGCCAGATGAGGTCTGCACAGAAGGTTCCGCCATTTAAGTACTTAACAATGACCTCAGAGACAACCTGCAACACTCAGAGCCACTCGAGACTCACAGAGCCAAGTGAGACTCAGAGAGCCACGTGAGACTCAGAGAGCCACACGAGACTCAGAGAGCCACGTGAGACTCACAGAGTCACATGAGACTCACAGAACCATGCAAGAACAGAAACTCACTCACAGAGCCACAGAGCCACACAAGAACAGAGACTCACTCACAGAGCCACGTGAGACTCACAGAGCCACGTGAGAACAGAGACTCTGGGAAACCGGTTTTCTAGCTCGAGTCAGCCTAGCTAAAGATGCAATCTGCCAGTGACATGTGTCCTTGCTTCTCCAATCAGTGTTCCCACCAGAATGAGAGGGCTGGTGATTCACACTGGGGAAGAAGACCAGAGAGAATACATTCCCTGCACTCTGGATTTTCAGTACATTGTTATAATATTCTGGCATCAAATACAGTTAATACAACCCACGGTCTCTTAAGAGAGGATTTTAAATAAATTATCAAAAGGAATCCTCAGTCACATTTGTGTACCATTTTGTTTACATATGACCTCCATTTGTGAAAGTAAGACTCAAGAAAACAAAACAAGGGAAGGTGGCTGCTCAGTGTGTTGCTAAAATGAGAACACCGATTTTATGTATCTATTTATATGACAATAGGTCTCCACAATAAAACAGTTACGATGCATCAAGGTGGAGCTCTGGTACTGTGGGCCCTTTCAATTGTCTCAAGAATCAGATGATAGACTGGACAGAAGTGCACCGTAAACCTCAAAGGAGTTTACGCACGTTAGCAACTCCAGGGGCGCTTTATCTCTGCGGCGCTGCAGTCAGTTTACCAGCCGGGCATTGCTGAGATGAGTTCGCATCCCAAAGCAGGACATAACTTCTGTGAAGACCCATGGCAGAGAAACCCGTCCAACTGTCTTAAACCATTGCTAGTCAATGGTTATTGAATTAGGGTCGGCCTACTAGGATTTGAAGAATCCCTGAGTTCTGTGGAAGGCCAACTTGTAAGCAGGCTGTGCTGGCAACACTTGGAGTTACAAGATCCACAGCAGGGCCTCCGACCTCTCAGCCCCTTCCTGCGTCCCCAGCGTCAGTGGTAAGTGGTCCAGGCCACCTCCTCTGAGTCTTCCAACACCTCTGTGATTAGCTGGCTTGAATATCCCAGCTCTGCTCAAAAACAAAATCAGCCCAGCCAATCAGACGTTCACCGCTGGGACTTGAATTTGAAAATATGGAACAAATTACCAGCAAATGTTAAAGAACATGATTGCATGTGTTTTGAGGAGAATTCAATCAGTAGTCATGCCAATGTTTAGCTGCGGTAAGCTCAAAGTGTTGGTTTCTTTTAAAACCTTGCAACTACAGGCAATGTGGTACCCTATGTTATCTGTGACATCCTATGGTATCTCTGGGGCAGCAAAAGTGCATTAGTAGAGGAAGTGAAGTCTGGATGGAGGGCGGAGTTTGCTGAGCAGAGTCTGGACACTGCACCACTGTCAAGTGTTGGTCTGCCCGATGCCCCGTGGCCGTGTGAGTCACGTGCATCAGGGGAGCTGAGCGGAGGCAGACAGGGCTCACTGCACTGAATGCGCAGCTTTTCCATAAATCTAAAATTATTCTCACGTAAAAAGTCTACTTAGAAAGCCGTCCTTATCAATGAGAAGACAGGCAGGGTTTTACTGTCTTGATGTCTGGATGTGAAACTTGGTTTTATCTTTTCATGTACTTTTAGGGGAAGAAAAGTCCCATCATCAACATTGTATGTGACATGTATCCAAACTCTGTAGGTACCTGAAGCTACCAGGTTTTTGGTTTGCTTGCAGTTCTGACGGTCAGACTCCCAAAAGTAAAGCTGTTTAAACCAATAAGCTTCTAGACATTACACGTTACATTCGGTCAGTTTGGAAATAATGGTATGGTGGCAACTGGAAAATGAAATTGCAGCACTATAGCCTTCAGCCATAAATTTATATTATGGAAACCACTAAAGCAGGCTGCTTATTTTTTAAATAAAACTTTGGAGTCATCAGAGAAAGAAAGCATTTACAATTTAGAAATTAGAAACGTCTAAAATGAAGGGTAGTGCTTTGTTTGTTTTTTGGCTTCTTCAACCACATAACTGACCCTCTGAGACACAGAGCCTCTGCATCCAACCTCCAAAGCGGCTGACATCTGAGGAAGGCATCAGCTCTACAATATCTTAATGGCTATTTGAACTAAAGGAAAGAAATGGATTATTTATAAATTTGGAGCAAGAACTAAGCAATCTACAAGCAGAATCCTTTCCAACCATGTAGAAACAGCTAATGCCAGAACCAAGCCCTCTGTCTCTGTCCTCTTGCAAACACCAGGCCTGACTTTCCCTCGCTTACAGGACCAGTCCCCCGGCAGCCCCCTCCCTGCAGAGTGTCAAAGGCGTCCTTACCGGAGGAGAGCTGAACACATAGAAGGATGGGCCCTTCAGTGCCAGGAACTTGGGTCTGCAGGTTTGAGAGGAGTCAGCTCCACGGAGTTTCTCATTTACCCACCCCATATGCACAACCTGCAGAGGGAAACCTTTGAAAATTAAAGACCAAGTCTTAATGAGGGCATATTGTCACAGGAGCGGAGTTAAGCACCTTGAGCAAGGCAGGCCCCCATCAGGTCAACACACCCAGAATCAGGAGGTGGGCGGGGCGTGGAGACCTCCCATCAGGTCAACACGCCCAGAACCAGGAGGTGGGCGGGGCGTGGAGACGTCTGAGTTTCCAAATCAAGTTCACACAATAGGAATGAATCACATCTTGAATTAAAAATTCAGTTTTGCATTGGGCCAGGTTTTACATACGAGCACTTTCAGTTTTGGCCAATGGACTTCTCAGCTGCCTAAGAGTTGTTGGTTCATTTATCTTTTAAGAAGATTGTATTGAAATATAGTCTATTAGACGTTAGTATTTCAGATTTTTCTATGAGGTAGTAAAAACAGCTAATTATATTTTTCATTCCTATAGTGAACACAGAAGTTGGCATATGTGGAAAAATAATTGTTACTCTTTATGGTTCAACTTCTTAACAACACTGAAATAATGATAATTGATTCTTACAATGGGCAGTGAATATTTTTAGCTGTATGATATAAAATCCAAACTATAAAAATCAGAATATGATTCAAAAACATTTTAATAGTAATGCAATTTAAGAATTCAGTGCATAAATTCAAACTAATATGAAGGAAAAATCCATCTTACCTAAAATTTTAATGTAACACATATTTTGTAGTAAGTGGTAGGAGTGATTTCAGTGTAGTTTTTTCATTTCCTTATTCTGCTATTTAAAGGAAAACCAACATATGCTTACACAGTAAAAACTTAAAACATTAATTTTTTAAAAGAAATTAAAAATAAATTGTCACAAAGATCCCAACCACTTTACCAAATGACATTGACCCATGAGCTATTTTTAAATTTTATTTTACATTAAGTTCTGGGGCACATGTGCAGACCTTGCAGGATTGGTACATAGGTACACACATGCCATGGTGGTTTGCTGCATCCATCCCCTCGTCACCTACATTAGGTATTTCTCCTAATGTTATCCCTACCAAATCTCCCCACCCCCTGCTATCCCTTCCCTAACCCCCCAACCCCCCAACAGGCCCCAGTGTGTGATGCTACCCTCCCTCTATGTGTTCTCATTGTTCAACAACCATTTATGAGTGAGAACATGCGGTGTTTGGTTTTCTGTTCCAAACGCGGTGCTTGGTTGTCAGTTTGCTGAGAATGATGGTTTCCAGATCCATCCATGTCCCTGCAAATGACATGAACTCATCCTTTTTTATGGCTGCATAGTATTCCATGGTGTGTATGTGCCACATTTTCTTCATCCAGTCTATCATTGTTGGGCATTTAGGTTGGTTCCACATCTTTGCTATTGTAAACAGTGCCACAATGAACATACGAATGCATGTGTCTTTATAATACAACGATTTATAACCCTTTGGGTATATACCCAGTAATGAGATTGCTGGGTCAAATGGTATTTCTATTTCCAGATCCTTGAGGAATCACCACACTGTCTTCCACAATGGTTGAACTAATTTACACTCCCATCAACAGTGTAAAAGCATTCCAATTTCTCCACATCCTCTCCAGCCATCTGTTGTCTCCAGATTTTTTAATGATCGCCATTCTAACTGGCATGAGATGGTATTTCAATATGGTTTTGATTTGCATTTCTCTAATGACCAGTGATGAAGAGGATTTTTTTCTTTTTCATATGTTTGCTGGACGCATAAATGTCTTCTTTTGGAAAGTGTTCATATCTTTCATCCACTTTTTGATGGGGCTGTTCATTTTTTTTCTTGTAAATTTGTTTTAGTTCTTTATAGATTCTGGATATTAGCCCTTTGTCAGATGGGTAGCTTGCAAAAATTTTTTGCCATTCTGTTGGTTGCAAGTTCACTCTAATGATTGTTTCTTTCGCTGTGCAGAAGCTCTTAAGTTTAATTAGATCCCATTTGTCTATTTTGGCTTTTGTTGCCATTGCTTTTGGTGTTTTAGTCATGAAGTCCTTACCTATGCCTATGTCCTGAATGGTATTTCCTAGGATTTCTTCTAGGGTTTTTATGGTGTTAGGTCTTATGTTTAAATCTTTAATCCATCTGGAGTTAATTTTTGTATAAGGTGTAAGGAAGGGGTCCAGTTTCAGCTTTCTGCACATGGCCAGCCAGTTTTCCCAACACCGTTTATTAAACAGAGAATCCTTTCCCCATTGCTTGTTTTTGTCAGGTTTGTCAAAGATCAGATAGTTGTAGATGTGTGGTGTTGCTTCTGAGGCCTCTGTTCTGATCCATTGGTTTATATCTCTGTTTTGGTACCAGTACCATGCTGTTTTGATTACTGTAGCCTTGTAGTATAGTTTGAAGTCAGGTAGCATGATGCCTCTAGCTTTATTCTTTTTGCTTAGGATTATCTTGGCTATGTGGGCTCATTTTTGGTTCCATACAAAGTTTAAAGTGTTTTTTTCCAGTTCTGTGAAGAAGGTCATTGGTAGCTTGATGAGGATAGCATTGAATCTATAAATTACTTTGGGTAGTATGGCCATTTTCACAATATTGATTCTTCCTATCCATGAGCATGGAATGTTTTTCCATTTGTTTGTGTCCTCTCTGATTTCCTTGAGCAGTGATTTGTAGTTCTCCTTGAAGAGGTTTCA
>CAUYLG010039835.1:0-58566 GCA_963573385.1 Cacajao melanocephalus
CAAATGCAGACTCAAACCTTCCCAACATCTTTATGACTCTTTAGAATAATATTGATGAAATCGTAATTCATGGTTGAGTTTCAGAACAAAAGATATTCATTGCACATTAACCATTTAGAGGTCATTTAAATAACAAAATATTGTATTGTAAAAGAACTGTACAATTTTAAAACAATAAAGATTTGAACCTGTAAATGTGTGTGCCTTTTAAAGAAGGATACATTTTTAATATATTTGAGTGATTGCTGGGAAGTGTGAAAATATTGTTATGTATCATATCAAAGAGAAACATGTTTATTACAAAAATGTTCTTTAACTATATACTGTGTAACAGGGTAAAACAGTGTTATATAGAATAGAATTGTGTAAACTAGATCTGTAGAGAAGTTGCCATTGAGCAAAGTTATTTAAATGAGTTAGTTGAGTTGGATGAGGCTTGTTTGAGGTTTGTTGCTAGAGAACAATAATAAAATAATTTTTTTTCAGAAAATATTTAATTTCTTCATAAAAATAAGTTAAATATTTTTTTAAATATGTATATCTAATAGTACAAAATGGAATAAACATCATAGTGTATAGAAAACTGAATTTGACGTTAATGAATAAATGAACAAATGATTTCACATGTTTCTATTTAATCCTTCCATGACACCTTTATGCAAAGAATATTAAAGCAGTAACTTTATATAGAGAGAGTGATTTTGTTAAGCAGATCTGGTTAGGTCTAAATGAATCTGCCAGGTAGGCCATTTTGACTTAATTGATACCCTTCAAATTTCATATGTGGTCATTTGCTGTGGAATTGTTGTGACACATGATAGCAAATCAAATCATTGTCTTGTTAATACTGCTGTTGAAGATTGTTGCCTATGGTTTCTTTACATGCTGTTTGTGTCTGTTCTTTCATTGTTCACATGTATCTTTATAAAGCACAAAAAAATGAAATAATTTTCTTAGTTAAAAAGATGAAGAGAAATGAAACTTGGAAATCTAAACCTGTCAGCTGAGCTACTACCTTTGGGTAAAGGTGGTGTACCCTGAGCTCTGGCATCAGGATACCTCACTTCCAGTTTTGGATCTAACTTTAATTTTAGGTGAGTTCCATAAACTCTGAATCTCAGTTTTGAGAGATATTTTGCAGATTAAATGAGAGTTATAAGTGTAAAGTGCTTTGAACAATTTCAGGCATATGCTAAGGACTCAATGTGTTGTTAAAAAGATTTCTTTATGTAGTACAATCAAATCTGAAAGGTACTATTCAGACTTGCATAGAAATGTACCTCCCTTTATTACATAAATGAAGATTTAAATCACATTTTACTGCAAGTAAACTTTAAGCACACATGAATTACATAGATTGATTTATTTTGGCAAAGGTGAGTGGGTATACTAAGGACAGAAATAGCAAGAATGATATGAACGGTCATTTTTATTGATTTTTTTAAATTATCAAGATACACATGCACACTCTTTCAAAAAAATAATATACCCCAAGATCCCTGTCGTATTTCCCAATTTTGCCACCTAGAGGCAATTACTTTTACTTGTAAAGATATTTGTATATGGTGTGCCAAATTATATGACCCTGCTGATTTTTTTTTAATAAATCCATGTACATTTTTACTTTCTCATATAAGAAGATTTAGTTCTTTCATAACTTCCCCACTTCTGCCTTTCCTATATACTTTATTACTTTGTAGTTTGTGCATTAAGGTTTGCATTATGATGACTTACTGTTCTCTGCTAAGTCGTGAACTATTATTATATTTTCTTGTACAGCCCATAAATTTTTATTTGAAGATGTTTGATTTTTTTGTCTTATTGTACTGTTATCTTCTAGTTATCGTAGCTTCAGTATTTTCAGATGCAGATGCCGCTTCATATTTTAGCCTATCAAGCCACATTTCTCAGACCTCCATTGTGGAACTGTTAGTTCTGCTTCAAGCATCCGGTTGATCCTTAAGGTGACGATTTCATATTCTAGGACTTTCCTTAACATTTTTGTTAGGAATCTGCATTTCACGGACTCTCTCCTCTTTCTTACTAGAGCTTTTGATCAAGTGACTTCGTAGGAAAGAATTAGTGAAATAAATTTTCTAAACCTCTGTAATTAGGCTCATGCTTTATAAACAGTGTCATTTTTTGCAGACATTGCCTTCTATTGTTTAGGGTGTTGTTGAGAAATTTAATACCATTCCATCTGTGCTCTTTTATAGATTATGTTTGATGATAATATCTCAAAATTCCCAACCCCAGCCATTCTTGGTACTAGCCAGAGAACACTTTCAATCTAAAGATGCATGTCCTGTAGCACTAAGGGAATTTTTTAGAAAATGTTAAATTATCTCCATATGTTCTACTAATTAACATTTGAGTGTTTTCTGGCAGTGTGCTCACTATGTCTTTTAAGCCACGTCATTGGATTTTGTGTTCGCAACTATGACTTTAACTTCCAAGATTGCTAATCACCTTTTCATGAATCCTATGGATCTTTTTTTTAACTCTGAAGATACAAATTAGTGTTTTTCTGATTTTCTTCTCTTCTCTCTGTTGTCTTCCATGGTCTTTCTTTCTCATTTAGTCTTTATTTCATGTTGGAAGTTTTCCTCAGATATCTTATGATCCTGGCTTGTCTCCTCATATTCAAGGGGAGAACATTAAACAGCTGATTGTAAACTTTATTTTTAACTCCTTCCACCCTGTATCCAGAAAATAAGGAAGAATTATAGACTTATAATTTTAACTCTTTATGAAATCTCAGAAATCATCTAACCTAGTCCTTTTTGTTTCATTGTTTTATATTGAGATGAAATTCACATAAAGTTAATCATCTGAAAATGAACAATATCAATGCTTCATTTTTTATGGCTAAATATTTCGCATATATGTAATATATATGTATATCATATACATGTATATTAGGTATATATATTATGTATAATATACATATATAATATACATGTGTATAATATACATATATCCCATAATCTGTTTATTCCTTCACCTGTTGAACATTTAGATGGTTTTTACCTTTTGGCTGTGGTTACTAGTGCTGAAACAGCAGCACTAGTAACCATAGCCAAAAGGTAAAAACACATGTACATACACAATATTGTTGGAAAATATGGTTAATTCTGTGCTTACCTTTCTGAGGAACAGCCAAATTGTTTTCAACAGTGGCTGAACCATTTCACACTCCCACCAGCAATGTATGAGGGCTCCAACCTTTTCATATGCTTGCTATCACTTCTTGTTTTCCTTTTTTTTTTTTTTTTTAATTATGGCCATTTTAGTGGGTGTTGCTTGCTTGCAGGTCATTTGTGTGTCTTCATTGAAGAAATACCTATTCAAGCTCTTTGCCTCTTTTTTACTTTGTTTTGTTTTATTATTGATTTGTAAGAGTTCCTTATATTTTCTGAATCCTAAACTCATGATTCAGAAATATTTTTTGTAGGTTGTCTTATTGAATCTCCTTTGATGCACAGAAGTTTTTAATCTTGATGAAGTTCAAGTTACCTGTTTTTTCCTTTTTTTTGCTGGTGCTTTGAATGTCACAACTTAAGAATCAGTTGCCACATCCAAGGTTATAAAGATTTACTCCTGTATTTTCTTCTAAGAGTTATAGTATTCTCTTTTATATTTAGGTTGTTGATCCATTTTGAGTTAATTTTTGTATATGGGGTAAGGTAGAGATTCAACTTTATTCTCTTGTATATGGGGCTATCCAGTAATCTCAGCAGCACTTGAAAAGTCTATTCTTATGTATAATATAAAGAGTGATAGGACCACAGTGTTTTTATCACTGTAGCTTTGTAATAAATTTTGAAATCTTGAAGTATGAATCCAACTTCTTTTTCCCCAAGATTGTTTTGGCTGTTAGGGGTTCCATCACATTCGATATGAATTTTAGAGTATTTTTCCATTTTGGAAACAAAGTCATTGGTGTTTTGATAGGGATTGCATTCAATCTGTGGCTCACATTGAGGGAATGTTGCCATCTTAATATTAAGTCTACCAACCATGAACACAAAATATTTTTCCAGTTATTTGTGTCTAATTTTTTTCACCAAAATTCGTTGTTTTTAATGTATAAGTCTTTTACCTGTGTGGCCAAATTTATTCCTAGTTATTTTGTTCTTTTTGGTGCTGTTATAAATAAAATTGTTTTCTTAATTTCCTTATATTATTCATTGCTGACATAAAGAAACATAACTGATTTTTTTGTGTTGCTCTTGTACTCTGAAACTTTGCTGAATTTATTATGTCTACCATTTGTGTGTATATGTGTCGTGTATTCTTTGGGATTTTCAGATTAACAAATTCAGATAGTTGTATACCTTCCTTTTCAGTTTGGATGCCTTGTGTTTCTTTTTCTTGCCTTATTTCTCTGGCCAGAACTTCAGTACTGTGTCAAACAGAGATCAAAATGTACATCCTTACCTTATTCCTCATCTTACAGGAAAAGCTTAGTCTTTCACCATAATAGTATGAGGATAGCTGTGGGTTTTTCACGTATGGTCTTTTTTTGAAGACATTTTCTTCGAAGTCTGTTGAGTGTGTGTATGTGTGTGTGTGTTTCTATCATGAAAAAGTGTTGAATTTTGTCGAATGCTTTTCCTGCCTAAATTGAGATGATTATGGGATTTTTTTCTTCTATTACTGTAATATGTCATTTGATTTTTGTATGTTGAATCATCCTTGCATTCTGGGAATAGATCCCACTTTTAATATGCTGCTGAACTCAATTTGCTAGTATTTTGTACAGGACTTTTGCATCAGGTACTGTGAGTGGAGGGACCAATTCTCTGAGGGTCCTAATCTGCCGTTTTCTGTGACATTACTACTGGTCTAATCATTTTAAAAACAAACTAGGCTCAAAGAGTTTAGTGACCTGACCACTGTCTCAGAATTATAATCTCATCTGAGAGTCAAATTCATCACTCTGACTTCTAACATGGTGATTTTCCAGTTAGGGGAAAAAAATTATACCTTAATTTCCTCTAGTGGGTTAGAATAGTTTAACCACTGAATGTCATTACTTTAATGCATGGGCCTAAGACAACAAAAAGGGACTAAAAAGGTACATTTGCTGAAAATTAATATTGCAGCATTTGCCGAAAATTAATACAGCTTTTGTCTTAGGTGCTCTGAGGTTGACTCATGCAATGGATTGGTTACCATTTATTGTTTGTTGAAAGTTAGGGGTCTTGAGACCTTTTTCATTTTGAAATATCTTCATATGTGTTCAGCAAAGTACAGTTTCCTTTAAACCTTTGGGTTTCCTATAAAACTGAAGTTCTCTAAAAGTTAAATCGTAATTTACACAGATTTCTCTCTGGTAGGCTAGGGTACTATGGAAAAACATTCAAGATTCTTGGGAGCCCCTTTGTCTATGTAAGAAGGTCTATTAGGCTTATGACTTAAACCTGAAGTTATAACAAAGGGCGTAACGGCCAAAGGCTCGATTCGATTCTATTCTTACCCTGAAACTGTCTTTGAGAATTTTCAGCTTGCTGCAAAGACTGGATCCAAGCCTGCAGAAGAGTTTCTTTATTTCATCTCTCTCTTCCCATGCCTTGCTATACAGAGCCAAAATCAGCCAATTGATGTTTTGAACATTTCCTGGAAACTACCTTAGCCGGAATCACGAGTTCATAGTTTTGCCATTTTTTTTGCCACCACAAGACACAAGTTCCTACCTTTCCAGTTTTCAGTAGCAGTTTCTTTACTTTTCCAGCTTCTGCTAGTACAATTTTGTTCACCATTCTTACAGCCTTTGCGAGGCAGTGCCATGGATTTTAAGTTTGTTACGCAGCAGTCTCACTGTTGATACTAATTTCTGGGTCAGGGGTATATTGTGTAACTCTTTATTCCTACATTGCTGGCCTTAAATAACCGTTTGCACATGTGACTGCAGTCATGTCTGGATCCTTTTGAGCCTCTATCAAAATGCCCAGTTCTTAAACAGTGGCAGCAGCATTCTAACAAGAGTGACAGCAAAAGAAGCTTGGAAGTCATGTCATTTAGTCAAAGCAAGTCACAGAGCCAACCCACAGTCGAAGTATGAGAGTAGCTGCGAGGAAATTGTGATATTTTTTAAATCGCATTTCTTTTTAAGTTAGGTGGAAAATAGGTAGTGCCCTTTAAGATTTAGATAAAAATTTATAGGTATACTTGGAGATTCCAATATTGATAATGTTCACTTTAAAATCTAATCTTCATAGATTTACCAATTTTACTTAGAAGTGAAAACTGGAAAGCTGTGAAAACTCTTATTAAAATGTCCACTAATTGATAGCTCTTATGTTAGTCATACTCTTAGAACATAAGCTGTCTTTGGCCATTTTAAAAAATACTTTGTATAGTTTACAGTCTTTATGGGTAAGATGGAAATTATTTCAAACAATTCTTAACATAGTGGTAATGAGACTGAACAGTCAGCTGTAAGCTATTTTGGTGTACATATTTCTTAGGTGTCTCAGACTTGGAAACCAGTTAGAGCTCCACCTGTTTGTTTCATTCCCACCTTAAAGCTTAATGGCAATACCAATGCTAATGTTAGTGGAAACAAGTAGCAAGCCTCAAGATAACAAAATGCAAGATTAGTCGTCCCTGTACTCTGCTAACCAATGCAGTAACATAACATCAACGTCCTATAAGAAAACACATAGAACTGCCTCTTTACCCAGTGTCTATGCCCCATTGAAATACTGTGACAGGGAATCATTTTAACAGATGTCACCCTTTGGCCTTCTAGAGTCAGGAATCCCTCTAACTGTACTAAACCATCACTAAAGTTTTGAATGTTGACAATTTAAGAATTTGCAACACTCGGCTCTCGAGCTATTTTTACAAATGTTTTGCTTTGGAATGAACTCTCCAGTTTTGTGGGACTTAATAGCAAAGATGCTTTTGCCAATCTAAATCCAAATCAGTAGTGTAATACCCTTTTCTTAGACTGGTCCGGAAATACCACCAATTAATTTCTCTGTTAGTCATAGTATTAGTGAATAGTTACTGCAGGTGTCGCCTGTAATCTCTTTGGAATTCGACTCTACCAGTGGGCTCCTTAACTAGCCCAGGCTTCTAAAATGAATTGCCTAGTTTCTTTAAAAATGAGTCCTTAAACTTCTCTAAAAGTATGAAGCTTATCTTCACAAGCATACAGTATAACTGCATTTTCAGCAGTCTGTGTCATAGTCATTTCTTACCAGTTTACATTCTACCTGTTTGAGAAGTACGACTCCTGGAGTTGTCAACATGTCACCTTTAAAATAGGCTATCTATAGTCCAGTAAAAAATCTTGGCTTTTTCCTTTCTGTTTTCATGCTACTATGTGCTTAATTAGAGCCTTTCTAAAAATAACACATTTTTCATTAATATTCCCCCAATTTGGCCTATAGCATCAAAGAATACAGGGAAGCATCAGTGAGTGACTTTAAATTTTGACAATGGCCGTTTCACACTCTGGAAATCTTACCAGGGGGCTCTTCCTATTAACAATTAGTACTAAAAACAATTGTGCCTATTTACAGTATTTTGAAGTGCCTTACAAATAATAGTATTTTGTTAAATAACTTCATAAGAGCATTTAAAAATGCTACTGCCTAAGAGAATTCTTTCACCTCTCTGGTCCTGATACTCCCATGTGAACCAGGAGTGTGAGAGAGGTCACTGCCCAACTCTGAAACCTGTTATTTCCCAAATGACCTCCACATTAACTGGCAATGACCATGAGCAGTTGTGCACTCCTAAGACATCAGAGAGGCTTTTCAAACAATCGAATATTAACTTTATTAAACTAGCCATTTACTGTTATTAATAAAGAGTATTCTCAGTTGAGCTGTTTGAAATCTCATCATGAACCAGCAACAGTCCCTAGTTCAGAGGATCAGGAGGTGAGCAAAGGCTTGTGAATAGAACTGGAATGTCAAGATGTTGCTCCACATTTAGAGGACACGTGTGTGCATATATAGGCATCTTTTGGCTTGAAAGATAAATCTCTTTCCTTTATAAGTAGGCCAGTACTGTATGTTTTCTAAATATCTTCAAACTTTAGTAAAATTGAAAGTTGTTTTTATTTAGTACTAATTTTTCCGTGTTGTATAAATGCAGGGCATGTCATGTGGGGTATGATACTGGTATAAGCCAAAAAGATAGTGCCAAGAGAAATATACTAGTAAATATGTTCTTTCTTTTTGTTGGAAAGCAGAATTATCCAAAAGTTGACTGAAAGCTGGAAGTGGGAGCAAGAGTTAGTCAGGGGGGCCCTAATGGCCCAGCTGTGGTAGCCTCGTGTAGGACGGACGTGCCTTTCTCAATGTGGCTCACAAATGTCTGCCTTCCCCCAGCACCCTTCTCTAGGTCCCTTTCTCATCCCTATTGGGTTCATGCTGTCTTTTCAATTGTTCAGGTGTTGGCTTTCTTGAGACTAATACTTATGTTCTAGTTATATCTCTGAGACTACAGCCAAGTCCACATTGTCTTGGTTGGACTGCTCATTGTTTTAAAATCCCAGCCACACATCCACAGCCTCTTAGACTGTTTCTTCAGACAATTAGTTGAATTATATTTTAAACACTTAACTAATGTTACTAAGGCTGTAGGGGGTGCCTGATTCTGTTTGTGTGTTCTCTTTAGCATTTGTCTATTAAAATAAACCATCCTGGAATTGGAAATAGCCCAAATTGTTAAATGTGGAAAATTTCAACTTTTGACGTACTGAAATGCCTGTTCAGTGCCTCACTACAATATTATTTCTAATTATTTTAACTCAGAGCACATCACTAGAAGTTTATGATTAGAATGAGGTTCAGAAAAATCTTCATTAAATAATGCCTGACATCAAAATGATCTTTGTACTCACATAACGGTGAAATTCAAATGTCTTACTCTGATTAGGTGGGCCAAAGCAAAATGCCTACAATTGCAAAAGGGAAGCTGACTAGAATATCAGTTCATTGAAGTTATTTTGTGTGACATTTTCTCACAAGCTTTTAAAAAATATTTATTTCTTTTTTGACATGGGGTCTCACTGTGTCGCCCAGGCTGGAGTGTACTGGCAAAATCATAGCTCACTGCAGCTTTAACCTCCGGGGCCCAAGCGATTCTCCCTCTTTAGGCCCCCGAGTAGCTGTAACTACAGGCGCTTGCCACTACGCCCAACTAATTTACTTTCTGTAAAGACAGGGTCTTGTCATGTTACCCAGGCTTGACTTAAACTCGTGGGCTAAAGCAGTTCTTCCACCTCTGCCTCCCAAAGTGCTGAGATCACAGTCATGAGGCACTGTGTCTGCCCTTTTCGCAGCCTCTTTCAAAGCTTTTCAAGAGATCATATATTCAAGGTTACTATAATAAGAAGTTGGATGTTACTGGTGGTTGCTGTGACTCCTTCCTGGAGCAAGTACATTAATATAAGAAGAGACAGTTGAACTTACCTTGAAAGGATATGGTTTGTCACACAAATAGTGTATTGACTGTTTTCTGCAGTGGGCCTCTTGTAATATGAAATGCACTACTGCAGAAAGGAGTCCACATTTTCAGAGTTAATACTCAAGAAACTAAGATTTTATTAGCAAGGCTGACCTTTGTCATTTTATCTGGATCTAGTCCTTGTACTTGAAAGAAATAGGACCTCTGCTCTAAGGAAAAATCTGAACCTAATCAAACAACGTGAATCATTTACACAACCAATAGACCACAATGCTGAAACCCAATGCTTAAAGACATCTGTGAGTGCACTGTGAGAGGCAAGGCTAAGCTGCCTGTGTCCACAGCTTGCAGTCTGCGTTCTGCTTGTTAGAACTTCAGTACTGCACCTCGCCCAAGCATTATCAGTTGGCCCACATCATCAATGTCTGTAGTTGAACCTCAGAAATGCTGGAGTCAAACATAGCCCTCATTTATTTGGTAAATAGTTTAAATTTAGACATCTCCAGAACCAGTTTCCTCCAGAAAATTCCAGTGTTTTATGCAGATTCTGCTGCCTAGAATTATAGGTATGATACAATGTAACATTCTGATAAGGGGCAGAACACGTTTGGTTTATAGACCTGGGTTGAAACCCTGATTGTAAAGGGAATTACTGGTTAATCTGTGCAGCTTATTTTTAGCTTCAATTTCCCTATCTGTAAGAAATAATTCTCACAACTTACTGTGATGATCACAATGAGAGGAAGTAAGTATTTTTGCATATTGAAAAGAGCTGTAGGCGTATTTACATATTCCTAGAAATATTTCAAAAAGCTTCCACATGCTTTTAAAACACTGATTTTAGAAGCTGCAGGGTGTCTCCCTAGGCTTAAATGTCAATACTGCTGTTACTATCTTTATTTACAAAAAGAGCTATGTAAGCTCTCCACCCTACTCACCCCATCATCAAATCCCACAAAAAGTTGCCCAGACATGTGGCAGAAGACACCCGTGTATTTAAGAAGACACTAAAATGAATTTCTGTTCTCTTCCCTCTGTTTTTCTTTGGGATGTTTTATTTTTTATAAATGAAAAGTGGGCCAGATACGCTGGCTCACGCCTGTAAACCCAGCACTTTGGGAGGCTAAGGGAGGAGGATTGCTTGAACTTAGGAATTTAAGACCAGCCTGGGTAAAACAGAACCCATGTCTACAAAAAATAAAAAAATTAGCTGGGCATGGTGGCATGAGCCTGTGGTCCCAAGCTACTTGGTAGAGAATTGAATTAGGTATACCAGTTAACACCACATGCATCAGGGAAACTGATTAATAATTAAATCAGGAGAGTTACTTTTAGTTGTAAGTTTATAAAGAATATATGGAATCAGTTCATAAAAATATCACAGCCAAAATATGTAAATATTTCTTCTTGGAGCTCGTGTTTTCATTCACAAGCAGGAGCTAAAAATGTACCCTTCTAATTAAAAGATAATTTTAAATATTGTAATTGCAAATAGAGATTGCATAACTATAATTAAATGCTAAGTTTAAAGTGATGTAATATTTTTCTTTACGAATTAAAAAATAGAAAAAGTTCCAGATTATAGCACTATCTGATATTTCAGATCTCATAACATTTGTAGGCTATTTCTAGTAAGTATTCATATATGCAGTCATGAATATAGAAAATGAATTTGAATTGTGAAGATGCAGAATAAAGTCTCTTTAGTACCTGTATAATTTCACTTCCCTTTCTGTGTATTGTATTAAGAAATATATTAAATTTTATATTGTTAAACTGTATGAGAAAAATACAACAGAATTGATGGAAAAAAATTCTAGGGTTGCCACTGTCAGTGCATGTCCTGGAGCTCACTGCTATCTTTGTCCTTATAAAGAAATGGAAAGTAAGTCAGGAAAAAGAATCAAAAGAACTCTATCAAGGCAAAACAATTCATTTTTCAATTTAAAAATAGCATTTTGGGAAATTACTATCCAGTACTTCAAATCCAGTCCTCGTTTGTGCTCACAAAGTAAAGTGGAAAACAGTACAGAAATAGACCCACATATATATGGTCACCTGATTTATTACCAAGGCACCAGTGCAATTTGATAGGAAAAGGAGTGTTCTTGATAAAAGCTGCTAGGTGAAAAATAAATGAACCTTTGCCTTGACTGCAAGCTATCCACAGTTTATTTAAGACACATAAAAATTTATTTAGAATGGATCACAGACCTAAATGCTAAAGATACAACAACAAAACTTTTGGAAGAAAACAGACAAGTATCTTCTTTTCCCAGGGAAGAAAAAAATTCTTAAACAGGAAAATTTTAAAAATATATAAGAAAATCTTGATACGTTGAATTAGATGAAAACTAAGAACTTCTGTTCACCAAAAGACCCCCTTAAGAGAGTGAAAAGGCAAGTCCTACCCTCAAGATGTATGTGTTACATGGATTCAACAAAACATTAGTATCCAGAACATATAGAGGATAACTCCCATGAATCGATAAGAAAAAGACAAATAAGCCAGTTTTAAAAATGGGCAAAACTGGATGTTGAATGGATTCTTCATAAAACAGGATAACCAAATGACCAGTTTTAATCACTATTTTTTATAAGTGCTCAACATCATTAGTCATCAGGAAAATGCAAATAAAAACCACAGTGTGGTACCACTGCACACCCACTAGAATGCTTAAAATTCAGAAGACTAACAATAAAAAGCATTGGCAAAGATGGGCAGCAGTTGAAACTCTCATACATTACAGGTGGCAAGTAATTTGAAAAATGTGACAGTATATTTCAAAACTAAATGTAATCCTGCACGCTGACATGTCAATCTCACTGTTAAGTATTTACCCAAGAGTAATGAGTACATATGTTCACCAAAAGCCATGTAAAATAATATTTGTAGATAAAACCTGGAAACAACCAAAATGCTTTTCAATAAAATAATGTATAAATCTATTGTGGTATACTCACACAACAGAGTATTATGTAGCAGTTTAAAAGAATGAATGATTGCTGGGTGTGGTGGTACATGCCTGTAGTCCCAGCTACTCAGGAGACTGAGGGGGAAGATCCCTTAGGACCAGGAGTATGAGGCCAGTCTGGGTAACATACCTCAACCCTATCTTTAAGTGAATGAATGAAGTCTTGGTACACACAACATGAAGTAATTTCACAGACGTAATAATGAGTTAAAGATAACAGACACAAAAGATTACATATCGAATGATTTCATTTTTATGAAGTTCAAGTATAGACAAACTATGATGATAGAAGTTTATTTTTTTAGGAAGGGCCATAAGAGGGATTTCTTAGATGCCAGATGTAATCTACATTTTCATCACACTGGGGCTAAATGTCTGTATTCACAGACTTCCTATGTGTGTTCTACCTCATTCCTTTTTAAAAAATAACTATAATGGTTGATCTATATAATCTCACATACATATATGGGTCTCAATACAGACATATATATACACATATATATATATGCTTTACATTTTCTCATACATGCATATATGGGTCTCAATACATGCATATATATGTTTATATGTGCTTTATTTTCTCATAAGTGTCTATGGCTTCAATATTTCTATCCATTCCATGCTTTTCCCTGAATGAAGTCTTAGCAAGCTACTAAGTCCCTTTTGTTTCTCTTGACACTGTTCAGATTAGTATTTGCTCAGAGTTTTAGCTCCAAATTAACCACCTATTTATTTCCTAGAATTTCAAAAATTGAGATGTCAATGACAGAGCAGGAGCACTGTCATCTTGGACGAACACCACCACTTTAAGTTCCAGCTCCCTTTCTAGCCTCATGCATTTCAAGGAAATCACTTCTCTTCTAACTATAAACAGCCAGAGAGAACAGACAGTAAAACACAGATAAGACAGCTCGGGCAAAGAGGGAGATGGGGGAAAGGCTTTTGGGTAACTGCCAAAGTTCACCCTCATACAGTGGACTCCAGCAAAATAGTGGGCCTTAATAAGCACATTCCTTTCCCTTCAGGTGCACTGAAAAGAGACGCTAAAAGGCAGACTCAGATCAGGGGATATGCCTGCAGCTATAGAAAGAACAGACAACTCTCTCTCTCTCTCTCTCTCTCTCTCTCTCTCTCTCTCTCTCTCTCTCTCATAAGCACAACAAAGAGACAAAGCAATCCAATCCTCTGATAAACTCTCTCATCCTGAATCCTTAAAAACTCTTTGTAAGAGGGTGTGCCTCTGACCTAACTTAGCCAGATGCCCCTCTCAGGTTTGTTTTCCCTAAAATAAACCTGTCCTGACTGGCAAGACACCTTTTCTGTTTCTTTCCTTTTTCTTTAATTCTTACATTTGGGACCTAGATTAACCATTTTTTTCAACCTAGAAATAAAATCTCTCTCTCTTGTTTTATTTGTAAAGACACTGAAGTGTAGAGAAGTTAATGAACTAGCCCAGGGTCAGGACTGTGAACTTTATTCATTATTCAGCAATTCAACTATTATAGACAAATGGAAATAACCTTGTCTCAAAGTCTTACTCCTCATTTTCCATTTTCTACAACAGGCAGTATTATTCTCCCTTTAACCCGGATGTAAATTCTATTTTATTCATAATAGATTTACTATTAAGTCTCTATTATGAAAGCAAAGGGATATAGAGTTGAGAGACTGTGGTCCCAGTCCTCTACCCCAGTTGATTCTGACTCTTCTCATTCCAAAGTGGCCACTACCTTCCCTTTAATCTCCCAAAATCAAATATATTAAGCATCAAATTGGACCACTACTTTAAGATATTTGCTGAATCTGAAGCTGCCTTAGACTTTTTTTTTCACTTATTATCTGACTTTGCATGCATTTTTTTTCTTTTTTTTAATTTAGCATCCTGTCTTTATGCCTGTCACATTAGGCTATGAGTCCAGGAAGGCAAGAACAGCAGCTGGCAAAGGCACCCAGACAAGTATATTTTCTTTTGGAGACATTCTTTGTGTCTAGCCTAAATCTATCCTGATGCAGTTTCAGACAACAGAACCCTTTGCTTGATCTACTCACAGGATAAATATGATAGAAAAGGGGAATTCAAAGAAGGGAAATGGGGAAAATATGACACTTTACAAGGGTGACACTTTAAAAGTATGTACATTGCTGCAATCATTAATAAAACCCCTAAAAAAGACTCAGTGGTCAGAACAAACAATCGACCCTTTTAAAAAATTAAATGATGTTTCTTGTAGCCTAGGAGGTATTTGCATGAAAAAGAGAATGGCCGTTTTATCTTTGTTGATAGTGAAAGGATGATAACAGGTTAATTTATTTTTAGTTTTTAAAGCCAACCCCTGCCTATCTGCCTGGTAGAACCCCTGAAGCATTATTCATGCACACCACTCTCGGGGTATTCACTTCACTTCTTCTTGTGACAACAGGTCCACAGGTGCCTCTGCCTAGGGGCTGAAACCATCATTTTAGACTGCAAGACCATTAAAGGGAGAAACCTGAGTCCACTGAATCCTTTTCATAAAGCATCAGAGGAATTAGATCAACTTAGTCAAATCAGTACACCTTATAAAATTAGGGGAGACAACTGCATTGCTTCTAAAAAAAATAAATAAACTCAGCTCCTCAGTTTATCAATACCCCAAAATAATACCATGAACTGAAGCTATGAATTGTAGATAACGTTAAAAAACAAGAACAGTCCCAGTAAAATTAAAAACAGGTGGATTTTTAAATATACAAATTAAATATTCTCTTCATTACATGTAATAATAAAAATAAAACACCCACAATGCACAAAGACATATTTCTACAAATATGAGAAAGGCTTGCTATTTTAGACAATTAAAAATAAATACAAATGAACAAGAAAATCACAATGATCAACAGATAAATAGGTCAAATTATCTCAAAAGAGGCCATGAAATTTTGAGTTGGAAACTGTTATCTTTAACTTTAGAAGAGAATGTATCAAAAGAGAAAGTAGAAACCAAAAATTGCGTTGTTCAATAGTCAAAATAACAGACTACTCTAAAAGTCACCTTAATAGTTTAATCTCACCTACTTTTCAGTGGGTTTTAATTTGTCATCTGGGAAAAATTCAAGTTTTTGTTGTTTTTTTTTTTAACAGGTCTTGCTTGGTTGCCCAGGCTGGAGTGCAGCGGCATGATCTCGGCTCACTGCAATCTCTCCCTCCCGGGTTCAAGCAATTCTCATGCCTCCACCTGAGTAGCTGGGATTACAGGCGCCCACCACCACACTTGGCTAAGTTTTGTATTTTTAGTAGAGACAAGGTTTTGTCATGTTGGCCAGGCTGGTCTCGAACTCCTGACCTCAAGTGATCCACCAGGTTCAGCCTCCCAAAGTGCTGGGATTGATGCAGGATTTTTTGCTCCTTAATTCAGCTAAAATCTGAGTTCTTGTCCTACGACCAGAAAAAATTAGGCATGCAGACACATTGAACTTGGGTCCACGTGCCTGGTGCAGCAAAACCAAACACTGACATCAAGATTTACAGCAGGAAAAAGTGAGGCGTTTATTTAAGTGCACCACATGAAGAGAATCAGGCAGCAAATGCTTAAGCTTCAAACTCCCAAATGGCCTAAATGTAAGAGGCTTGTTTTTTTTTGAGAGAGAGAGAGAGAGTGCTGAGGCTGGAGTGCAGTGGCACCATCTTGGCTCACTGCAACCCCCACCTCTTGAGTTCAAGCAATTCTTGTGTCTCAGCCACCCGAGTAGCTGGGATTACAAGTGTGCACCACCATCCCTGGCTAATTTCTGTATTTTTAGTAGAGGTGGTGTTTCACCATGTTAACCAGGCTGGTCTCAAACTCCTGGCTCAAGTGATCCACCTGTCTCGGCCTCCCAAAATGCTAAGATTACAGGCATAAGCTACTGTGCCTGGCCACATGTAAGAGTTTTTAAAGGAGGAGGCAGACCTTACTGGCAAAGTCATAAATCAATACATACAAGGAGGCTATACATTCTTTTGGTGTAAAACGGTGGGATATCTCAAGGAGTGGCCCCACAGGTCATAGGTGGATTGAAAGATTTTCTGATTTGCAGATTGTTAAGCTTTGGTCTAAAATCCTGGGGTCAGTAGAACGGAATGTTGAGCTCTGGCCTGTGGGCATGACTTCCTGTAGGATGCTCAGGAAGAAATTTAGAACAAAGAACAGTAGTCAGAATTCAGTCCTCAGTTCCCTGCATCTGAGTTCTACCTGCCAGCAGACAGGATTTTCCATTTGATTTCTGAAAAACAACTCAGGGACAGATGTTAAGATGTTATCTTTAATTTCCACAGGGAACCAACCTCCTTGGCTGTTGTTGCAAGCTATTGTTACCTTCTTGCTTCTCAGGTTGCTTGTTTTCTTCTCAAGGCCAGCTAGGTGCCTGGAATTTCCCTTGAAGCAAACTTAAGATTTTCTTTTCTTTTGATGCTTAGAGGGTTTTCACTAAGAGGAGTTTCTGCTCCATCTCTTTTTTGTTCTTTTTTATTTTATTATTATTTTTTTCTTTTTAAAGATGGGTTTTCACCATGATGGCCAGGCTGGTCTTGAACTCCTGACCTCAGGTGATCCACTCACCTCGGCCTCCCAAAGTGCTAGGATTATAGGCATGAGCCACCACGCCCGGTCCACTCCATCTGAATTTAAGCTTACCCTTCATCAACCATTTTTTTTGTGTCCCGCTAATATGTGCATCTCAGCTCTATTTTTGAGCTACCTGAGAGACAAACACTAGAGTTACATCATATGCTACTGCTGGTGGGAAATCTCAGAGCGCTGAACCTTAATTTGGACAGAATAAATATAATCAGGAATCATAGTCAATTCAATAATATTTTGACAGTCTCATCAAACTTGGACTAATCTGCTGTGTACGTTGTTAGGTCATAGGTGTCAAAGAGTTTTTGGGAACTGCCTTTTAGTGAGCACCAAGTTCATCAAAACTTAAAGTACCTGTGTTTACAGGACTTTCTACCCAACTTAAGCGGTTTATGCTCCTGTCAGCCAGACATTGAGCAGCATCTCTGGTGAGACTGTCTCTGGCTACCTCATTTGCTCTCTATCTTTAGAAATTCCATCTTAGGGCCTCCTCTCGGGCTAAGCTTTCTCAAAGATTTTCCCTTCTAAACTTGTAGCAGGAGTGGCCGCGGGGAAACAGAGCTCTCGAACACCGAATGGGGAAGGAAGGAGTTTATATTATTATTATTATTATTATTATTATTACGGCCGGGAGCCAAGTGATGGTTCCAAATTACCCAGCTCGTCCAACAAAGGAAGGTTCCGCCTTTATATAGGCTTGCGTTCTAGATATTACACATGAAAGAATCAGGTTTACAGCCTTAGAAATCGATTTACAGCTTTAAGACTCACATGTGAAAAGGTCTCTGGATTTACAGCTTTAGAAATCACATATGAAAGAGTTTCAAGTTTACAGTTTTAGAAATCACATATGAAAGGGTTTCGGGTTTACAGCTTTAGGAATCACAGGTGAAAAGGTTTTTGGGTTTGATCTTGTTTTAAATAAAAACAGTGTCTTCTGGAGACTGTTTTTTACAGGATGGTAAACTCAGGAGGCACCAACTGGCTAGTCTTTTCTTCTATTGGAAGTCGAGGGGGAAGTTGACCCAAGATGCCTCGGTCTCCTTCCTCAAACTCACTGCCACCTCCCAGAAAAGGTCTGGAAAACAAAGGTGGTCTATCGTCTATCACTACTGACTCCAGCTTGCAATGGCCATTGGTAGCGACCCAGAAAAGTGTCCTAGAAAGTCCGAGTTAGTCCTCAGATCAGATGTCGCTGAAGCTGGTGCTTGTTCCTCCTGCGTTGCTGAAGAGGGCTGCATGTGGAAATGCTAACAATAAAAACAGTGAAGGAATGTTTGTTTATGTATGTCCTATATTGCATATGAACCATGATAAAATTAACATACACATAAGACAAAAATTTTTAAGTTGCCTTAAAGTAATAAATTATTCCATAAATAAATGTGACCTTGTAAACTCTCATGGTGGGACTCAATCTAATGGAAGCTACTCATTAAACACTGTATTGTCCAATGTGACTGGACTGCCCACAGCCTGTCGAGCATGATGACTTAGAGTAGAAGGGGTTTGAGTGTCCCCTGGCGACACGGGAGACTAGGCAGAATGACCAGTGAGTACACACGTGTGGATTCGTGCTATCGCCAGGGATTATGGCTTCTTAGATGATCACTGTTCATTTGAAATTCTGGCCCTTTTGTGGTTATTGCGTTCTAACAGATAACTCTGCTGTTGAAAAGTAGGAGTTGTTTATTATCTTAGCAGTTATGTGAAAATGCTTGCAGCCAAGCCAAGGAACTAACTGCTAATTTTGCAGAGATGCAAATGTTCTTTCTGTAGACAAGGAAAGCCAAATTAATAAAAATCTCTCAAGTACCATCCTAAAACAGGTCAGAAAAAAAAAAAAAAAAAAAACCTGAAAGGCAAAACTGTTGAAATTGGATTTGGTTTCGATGACTATGTTCAGTGAATAAATGAATGCAGAGTGAGGAAACTAACAAGTTATTGAGTGAGAGTTAAGAACATGTCTAGAGCGGACTAGCCAGTTCAGATTCTGACTCTGCCACTTACCAGCTCTGACCTTGGACCAGTGGCCTGCTCCATGATTCAGTTCTTTGTCTACACAATGAAAATGTTGATAGTGTTAATATTAACAACTTGAAGGATAGCTGGGAGGATTAAAGTTGTTAGCATATGTAAAGTGTTTAGAATGGTGTTAGCAAAAATGGTAAGCTATTGCCACAGCATAGCCCTGTATGTTTCTCTGTTATGTAAGCACAGGGCACACATTTAGTGTGTCTTTATCTTTTTTATAATTAGCCCATTGCCTCCAAATTCATAAAACAATGCTAACAGTAGAAGGGTTCCATTACAAATAATTTCAGTAAAATTACTCTGCATTCATATATCAGGCCAGTGACAATCCTCAGAGTCATTTATTCATACTTTTTTCCTGGTGAGTATTGATTATTTTAAGGGCATGATCTATTAGAAATTGTGACTCAGGGCAAGGCATTGCAGGTCATGCCTATAATCCCAGCACTTTGGGAGGAGAAGGCAGGCAAATCACTTGAGGTCAGGAGTTCAAGACCAGCCTGGCCAACATGGCGAAAACTTGTCTCTACTAAAAATACAAAAATTAGCTTGGCATGATGGTGGGCACCTGTAATCCCAGATACTCAGGAGACTGAGGCAGGAGAATTGCTTGAACCGGGGAGGTGGAGGTTGCAGTGAGCTGAGATTGCACCACTGCACTCCAGCCTGGGTAACAGAAAGAGATTAAAAGAAAGAAAAGAAAGAGATTAAAAGAAAGAAAGAAAGAAAGAAAGAAAAAGAAAGAAGAAAGAGAGAGAGAGAAAGAAAGAGAAAGAAAGAAATTGTGACTCAGAACCAATAGAAAATAGCCTTAGATACTCTCAGTTTTGTACATCAAACTTAATATTCACAATGGTTTGTACTAAAAATGATCTATACAATAAATAAATATTTATTAAATTTATTCACTGTATTAACATGATATAATTTATGACACTAAAGATATTCTAAAACATAAGTCATAAGTAGCCGATTCTCAAGAAAATGTTCATGGACATACTCTAACTGATTCTATTACTATTTTCTTTAATTTAGATATGATATTTAAAATTATTTTACCAGGAATAAAAACAAAACCTCTTGTTTGCAGGGATAAGTCACAGTTGAAAGATATTTTCATATAATAAGACAACATTGAGTCCTACTCAGACATTTTTATTTTCATTCTAATTTCTCATCCAAGTCTGGAGGATCAATTTGCAACAAGGTCTTAACTACACATTCCAAAGTATGTTACAGAAATGTATAACAAAGGCCTCAATGCCCATTCCGACTGTCAGAAAAAATAGTTGAGATTTTCAGCATCTGAAACAATATTTTGTGAATGAGAGATGCCTCAAATAAAGGAAATCTCTATAGATATCAATATCTAAGTCATCTGAACTCCTCTAATAGCACAATAAAGAAATAAATAAGAGAAAGGACATTTAGATTTCAAGTAATACACTTAGGAAACATTTATTATTACTGCCCATCTGCTCCTCTCAAATATGCCTGGACATGTTTCCTAGTGGCAGAAGGTGAGACTAGGCAAAATCTCACAATTGTCAGAGTATAGTCCCGCTGAAAACAACAATAATTATCTTCCTAAAGTAAGTGTGGTGTTTCAATTATCGGTAATCAACTTTATGATACTCTATTTCCTGTCTTCAATTTGACCTCTAGGAATACTGGTCATAAAAGTGACCATTGCTTTAATAATTAGGGCACCAAAGAGCATATGAAATTAACCTTGTCTCCTTGAAACTGGCTGATATTCACATGAGAAGTACAGCAAGCCTCTTTTTATCTGACATCTACTCAAATCTCTCTTTGAACTGAGGAACAGTGGATGAAAAATCTAATATGAACATACAATTTTTTTCAATTATTCAGATTTTATACATACAATAAATATTTCATGGATTCTTTTGGCAATTGATGACTTAAAATCTATTCTCTTAATTCATAGACAACTTTTAAAATGTTTTAATTTTTTCAGAGAGTGAGTAGACAACTTACCAAGGAAATAAAAATTTAATAGATGATTTATTTGAATGGCATGTGATCTTTTTAGCTGTGGTTTAGATATAAAGCATGAATTCAAACATTTACCTTAACCCCTGTATTCTAAAATTCAAACCTAGTATAAATCATCAATAGAGTTGTATAAAATCTAACTGATGCCTAAATTTCTCCAGAAATGGAAAAAGTTACTACCAACAAGGGCAGTTCATTTTATCTTTGCATAATCTCTGATTCTTGAAATGTTCTTTCTTTAACCAGTTTTCTTGAAGGCACATAGAAAAATTCTGATCCATCTTCTATAGAGAAAACCTTCTAATAGGGACAATAACTATCCTAAGCTTCATGGTTCCACCATTAATTTGGATAAATAATGTAATTTCTGACATTTAATTCCTAGATTGAAAAAAATTGAGAAAATACATACTAGGTATTCTGAAAAACCTTAAACTACAACTCAGAAATTAGTTACATGTTTTGGAAGCAGGTAATTTTTAAAACTAATTATTTGAACACTCTTTATTAGATGTAAGAAAACCTTGGATAAATATGAGGTCATAGGACAGCTGGGTCCTGAATGAGTCCTATAAATTACATCAGAAGATGCTGAGATAATGACAGACTTTGCACAGTTGGTGATAGGTAGAATCAAATTTGGAGGGACTTTCAGAAATTTGAAGCAGAAGAGTTTTGTCTTGTTTTGCCTTGTTTGCTAATGAGTTATAAAATCTTTAATCTAGAAGAGGGACTTATGGTGACACCATTATAAGTCCTCTTGATGAGTGACCCTATTAAAAAATAATTGAGACGGGATAATTAAATTTGCATCGCACAGACTTCAGATTTGAGGTGATGTATCCACCTTGGCTTCCCAAAGTGCTGGGATTATAGGTGTGAGCCACTGTGACTGGTCAGAAATTTTACTCTTAATATAATTATTGACATGACTGGATTCGGTCTACCATTTCATTATCTGTGGTGCTTTTTTTTTTTCAGAGGCAAGTTCTCACCTTGTTGCCCAGGCTGGAGTACAGTGCTATTCAAATAATGTCAGAAACCATGGGAGCTAGAAGGAAGACACACACGTTTTTCAAGTGCTAAGAGGAAATGATTGTCAATTATAATTTTGTATACAGTAAAAACATTCTTTAGATATTAAGAGTAAATCAAGACAAACACAGATGATGGAAAACAATAAGAATTTGCCTCCAGAAGACCTATCCTAAAAAGCAGTAAAAGGAATTCATAAAACAAAAAGGTTGGCCAGGCGCGGTGGCTCACGCCTATAATCCCAGCACTTTGGGAGGCCAAGGTGGGAATCATGAGGTCAGGAGATTGAGACCATCCTGGCCAACATGGTGAAACCCCATCTCTACTAAAAATACAAAAAAAATTAGCTGGGCGTGGTGGTGTGCACCTGTAGTACCAGCTACTCAGGAGGCTGAGGCAGGAAAATTGTTTGAACTCGGGAGACGAAGGTTGCAGTGAGATGAGATTGTGCCGCTGCACTCCAGCCTGGCACCTGGCGACAGAGCAAGACTCTAACACACAAAAAAAAAGAAAGGTTATGATAAATGAAGCAATATTAGAATGTCAAAAAGGAAGAAAGAACAAAAGAATTATTTAAAATATGTGTAAACACAATAGACTATTCTTCTCCTGCATTTAAAAAAATGATGATGATTAACTGAAATACCAATATTATATGATGTGTTTTTCAAAATATGTAGAGCGAATATTTAGGACAATTATAAACAGGTGAGGGTAAAGAAATTTAATTTAAGGAAGGCAAATTTTGTACACCTTTCATCAACTGGTAAAATGTTGACACTAGCAGACTGTGGTATGTTTGTATAATATAATACCTTTAATACTTTTAAAAAATACTTTTAAAAGTATTAATACTGGCCAGGTGCAGTGGCTCACACCTATAATCCCAGCACTTTGGGAGGCCGAGGCAGGTGGATCACGAGGTCAAGAGATTGAGACCATCCTGGCCAACATGGTGAAACCCTGTCTCTACTAAAAAATACAAAAATTAGCTGGGCATGGTGGCACGCGCCTGTAGTCCTAGCTACTCAGGAGGCTGAGGCAGGAGAATTGCTTGAACCTGGGAGGCAGAGGTTGCGGTGAGCCAAGATTGTGCCATTGCACTCCAGCCTGGGTAACAAGAGCAAAACTGTCTGAAAAAAAAAAAGGTATTAATACCTTTAATACTTTTTAAAAAGCTAAACAAAGAGATACACTCAAAAGCATTATCAATAAAACCAAATGGAATTCTTAAAAAAGGTGCAAGTTACAAACAACAAGGTAAAAAACAAAAGCATAGAAGCACAAAACAGAAAGAACAAACATAAAATTAAAAATAAAATGGTAAACTTAAAGCCTTCACATAGCTATAATTATATTAAATGTAAATGGTTAAAAAGTTAATGACAGAGATTAGCATAGTAGAAAAAGCTCCCAATTCATCTATACGCTGTTTTAAAAAAAAAAAAAAAAAAAAAAACACTTCAAATGTAATTACGTATGTACATTGAAAGTAAAAGGTAGAAAATATGTACCATGCAAACGTTAATCAAAATAAAGTAGGAGTGGCTATATTAATATCAAATCAAGTCAGCTTTAGAGAAGAGAAAATTACCATGGAGAAAGAGGAACGTACATAATGACAAAAGGGTCAGTCCCCCAAGAAGACATTGCTATAGTGTGTCACTAAATAACAAAGTCATAAAACTTGTGAAGCAAAAACTGACAGAATTGAAAGGAGAAATTGACATATCCAAATTAGAGTTGGAGACTTTACCACCCCTCCTCCACATCTGATAAAATAACTGAATAGAAAATCAACAATGATGTAGAAAAATTTAACAACTCCACCAATCAACAGGGTCTAATTGACATTTATGGAAAATTCACCTATCATCTGAAGACTGAAAAGTACACCAGAGCACACAGATTGATGAGGAAAGTCAAAACTTACAGTATGACAGGAATATTGATAAATTTTCTGGATTTTTTTTTCATTTACCTGAGGGTGAGCTGATTCACATAACTATAGCAAGAACAGACAACAAAAACTCAGCGATAGTCCTCTTTCCGGCTTGAAGAGTAGAAGAAAATGTCACTGTGAGTTGAGTGGGGAGAGTATGAAGGAAATCCTCATAATTTATTTCTTTTCTCCTGCTGCTTCACACCAAATGTGACCACCGTTGCATGACAACGTGCAGCAGCATGGAGGATAAATGAAACCCGCTTTCCCCCCAAAGCAACTGGGAAAAGGAACTGAAGTGCTTGAGGGGAAACCCCAGAGAGAAGAGAGATGAAGAAGGGCATCTTTAATTCTGTGTATGAACCACGCAATTCCTGAACTCACAACCTAACTGTTCTTATGCAAATCAGACGCAAAGAAGCACAGCAAAAGCTGTGAGAACTGTAATATAAACACCACCCATCTCCCAGACTAACAGCTGAGGGATGCATATCTGGGACAGAAACAAACAGAAGTCTCTACTTGTGTGATAAAATACCATAGAATAACACTCTTGTTCCAGTGTCAATTTTCTGGTTTTGATTTTATGCTATTCAAAGACATTGGAAACACTGCCCACAGACAGCAAGTCAGAACTTGCAGTGTTAACTTAATTGAGTTTATTGCCTGACTAATAAAAAATACTTATGTACATAAATATTCTCCTGAAACTCAGAGTCTCATATATAATATGCAAAATGTCCACATTTTTATATAATCCAAAATTACTTGACATACGAATAACCATAAAAAATGTGACCAATTATCAAGGAAAAAGACAACAGATGTCAACCCTGTTGAAATTATCAAAGATATTAATGCAGTTTTCAAAACCATGTTCTATGAGATAAAAGTTACACACTTTTGAAATGAATAGAACAATAAAGATTCTCAGCAGAAAAATAGAAGTATTTTAAAAATAGAAATTTTACAACTAAAAATTATAATAAATCAGAACTTACTTGGATGGTTTCAATAGAATAATAGAGATGACTAATAAAAAAAATCCATGAACTTGAAGACAGAACCATAGACGTCTAATCTGAAGAACATGGAAAAATATTGAAAAAAATGAATAGGGACTCAGGGCCTTGTAGAACAAATCACAACATCAAAAGGTCTAATATTTATATTATTGACATCCCAGAAGACTAGAAAGAAGAAAATGATGCAGAAAAATATTTGAAAAAATAATGGCTGAAAACTTCCCAAATTTGGTAAAAGACATACAGATTTAAGAATTTCGGCAAACTCCAAACGAGATAACCTCAAACACAAGCATACCAGGACACATAATCAAACAGTAAAAACTAAAGATAAAGGAAAAGTCTTGTCACAGCCAGAGAAAAATGAACTGATGATATAACAATTTAATTAACAGTGAATTTCTTATAAGAAACCATGAAGGCCAGAAGGAAGTAGCACGCATTTTTTTAAATGCCGTAAGTAAAGTACTATCAACTCTGAGTTCTATATCCAGAGACAATATTCTTCAAGAATAACACAAAGTACAGATATTCTCAGGAGAAGGAAAACTTAAAAAAATTATTACCATCAGACCCACTCTAAAAAATGCTAGAGAAAATTATTTAAGCTTAGAGAAAAATATACCAGAGAAAAACATGGAACTTCAGAAATAAAGGAAAAGTAAGAGAAATGGTAAATATCTGGGTAAATGGGTTAGCCTATTTTTTTTTAAGTTCTTTAAAGATGTATGGCTGTTGAAATTTGAGCGTTATAGCACTGTCACTTGAATGTTTCAAGTAGAGAGACGTAATACATACAATAACTATAACACAAAGGAGGAAAAATAAAGGGACTTCAACTGTGGTGAGGCTTCAACTTTGTACTTAAAATGGTAACGTACTAACTACAAGTACAGGCAATATGTATCGTAATTAGATTAGGTACTGTGTATTATAATCTCTAAAACAACCTCTGAAAAAAATATTTTGAAGTCAAATTAATCAAAAAGTCACGAATTAAATTATTAATGATTTAGATAAGTAATAGGGAATGCCGAAATTATTCTACTTGCTCAAAAGAAGGCAGGGAAGAAGAAAAAGATAAACAAAAATCAGAGGGATTAAACAAACACAATAAAAATGGCAGCAAAATAGCACACACCTGTAGTTTGAGCTACTCAGGAGACTGAGGCAGCAGGATCGCTACTGCTCAGGAGTTCAAGGCTACAGTGAGCTATGATGGTGCCCACTGCACTCCAGCTTGGGCAACAGAGCGAGACCCTGTCTCTGAAAAACACACAACAAACAAAAAACGATTTTTCCTCTCCAAGCCAGTCAAAAATATTCTCTTTCAGTATATTAAATGAAACTTAAAAAATTTCTTTCTGAATTCAGTCTATATGATCTTGCTTGATACTGACTAGCAAGCCATTTGCTGGGGGCCCAATTACCCATGCGTTTCTGCTAGGACCATGGCTGATCCTCTCATCAAGAGATTCTCAAGCAAGTGAGCATCAAGCATCCCTGAGGAACTTGTGGAAGCACAGACTGTTGGTCCCATCCCAGGTTTCTGACTCAGTAGGCAAGCAGCTCTCCCTTCCTTCCCTCCCTCCCTTCCTTCCTTCCCCTTCCTTCCTTCCTTCCTTCCTTCCTTCCCTCCCGCCTTCCTTCCCTCCCTCCCTCCCTCCTTCCTTCCTTTTTTTGACACAGTCTCGCTCTGTTGCCCAGGCTAGAGGGCAGTGGCCTGATCTTGGCTCACTGCAACCTCCGCCTCCTAGGTTCAAGCTATTCTCCCTGCCTCAGCCTCCTGAGGAGCTGGGGTTACAGGCATGCCACCACACCCAGCTAATTTTTGTACTTTTAGTAGAATGGGGTTTTACCATGTTGGCCAGGCTGGTCTCGAACTCCTGACCTCAGATGATCCACCCGCCTTGGCCTCCCAAAGTTCTGGGATTACAGGCATGAGCCACAGCACCCTGCTGCGGACAGCTTTCCTTTCTAAGGTTCCCAGGGAGCCTGGGAGAACCATTTTGAGAACCACTGCTCTAGCGTTTATATCCTGTGGGAAAAAGGAAAACAGATCCCTTGCCTTTCCAAAGGAGGGCAGTTGATAGATGGGCATAGAGTCGAACTGAATGAAAAATAAAAATGACTGCTCCATAAATCTGGGGAAAGGGGGACGGGCCAGAGTTGAGACCAGGACAACTTACTATGGTGAAAGTCACTTCTAAGTAGAGCCCAAGAACGCAGCTCTGGGAGGCCGTGGGCAGCTCACAAACGCTTATTCAGTGTGATGGAAAGGGAAAGTCTACTTAGCAGTAATTTGGCTAAAGAGACAAAAGACATTCTTTTAATCATTACATATGTTTTTAAAGAGAACTCGCAGGTGAGAGAGGGAAGTATCTTTGCGGGTGAGACATCCATATGGCCTGGGGACTTCGTTGTGAACAAGACCGGGCTGAGAGCCGCGGGCGCTGGCTCCCAGACACCCAGCTCCACAGCTGAGAGGAAAAGGACCGGCTGTAAAATAGAAAATAACTAATTCCTTCATAAAACTGTCAAAAATCCCCTTTGGACAGTTGGGTTTAAGTAATCATATTAATCACGCTTGGGAGATTTACAAGGAGATTAGCAGATACATAAGGGAACTTTTTTCCCTTAAAGGGTTTGAGTTTGTTTTATATTTAAGACTGTGTAAGAAGATGGAAGAGAGAAATTTAAACAAACTTTATAGTAGGCTTAACATGCTCAGCGGCACAGGAGGACTGGAGACTCTCCTTCTGACGGGTTTCTCAGCTCCACCATTGATCTCACTCAGAAAAAATTCATTAATTTAACTGATGGCATAGAGTCCATTCATAAGAAATAAACCATCATATGAATGGTTTATTTAAAGCAATAAATAATATTTCTATCTACATAGCTCAAATTATATTTCTCAAAATTTATTATAAATGAACATTCTTTTTGCTGCTTATTAGATCCTCTAAAGACAAGAAACAGCACATAAATTGTTAGTCTTTTGAGGTGGAAAAAGCTGTTCCCCTCATTATTATAATCATAATCTAATCATCTGAACATTTTTACACTCTGAATAGAATGCAGTACTTTCTTCAGGGAACTCTAAGCAATGAGGGTTAATGCCCTTTATTTCTCTCTCTCTCTTTTTTTTTTTTTTTTTGAGACAGTTTTGCTCCTGTTGCTCAGGCTGGAGTGCAATGGCACGATCTCAGCTCACCACAACCTCCACTTCCCAGGTTCAAGCCATTCTCCTGCCTCAGCCTCCTATGTAGCTGAGATTGCAGGCATGCACCACCATGCCTGGCTAATTTTTTGTATTTTTAGTAGAGTAGGGTTTCTCCATGCTGTCAGGCTGGTCTCGAACTCCCAACTTTAGGTGATCCACTCGCCTGGGCCTCCCAAAGTGCTGGGATTACAGGCATGAGCAACTGCACCCGGCCTAATGCCCTTTATTTCTAAGAATAGCGATCAACTAAATTTATCTGTGGCCCATAATAACAAAGAGTATTTATGTGAATTACTATAATCGAAACAAAAAATACTTCCCTGCATCACGATCGCATTGGAATCTCAACCATTCCTGGTGAGGTTGGCCCAACAAGGTACCGGGATTACCCCATTGTTCTGAGGAGCTAAGACTCTGCTCTTCAATGTTTTGCCCACATTCATACGCTAAGAAAGAGAGAAGTGGCTTCTCAGTACTGGCCTTTGATGAACAACATTTCAAGTAGACTCTTTCCTTACTCGACTGTGTGTCAGGCCCTTCTCAGGAACAAAGTAAAAGTTGCACAGGATGCAGAAAGCTAGTACTGAGCACATTTAAACATACTAACATCTTATCGCATTTTGAAACTACAATAATGTGTTTTATTTGCTTTTCCATGGTGGTTTTCAAGAACTTTATACGACGAGGCTTAGGTCATCCAGAGCGCTCAGAGGAGCAGGATGACGCAAAACCACCCTTTTCTGGAACTGCTAACAAGTGCTATGATCACATAACCCTGCGTGAGCAGAAAGCCAGTGCGTTGTCATCCTCCGCAAGGGTTTTTCCACTGGTCGGAGAAACTGACGAGTCTTGGGAAAGACTGACAGCCCTAAATAAAAGAATTGTTTGTACGCTTTAGAAAAGAAGAAAACTTTTCTGAAGAAACAAAAATGCATCTTTTAATTAAAAATATGCCAAAGCGGAAGAGACTAATTTGCTGCTCCAGGGCAAAGAGTTTTAGTCTCTGTGGAAGCTTTCAGTCTAGAGCAGTTTTTCAAGTGTGGTTCTTGACCCCCTGTGTCTTAATCATTGAGGTCCCATAGCAACAAACACAGATGATCTGGTCTCTTTCTGGTTGTACTGAGCCAGTCTCTGTATTGGGGCTGCGTGTTTCTCAAGTTTCCTAATTGAAATCATAGCTCATTTTAGCCTTGAACTCCTTGTCTCAAGTGATCCTCTCGCCTCAGTCTCCTGCACAGCTGGGACTTCAGAAATGTGCCACCAGACCCAACTAATTTAAAAATTTTTTTCATAGAGATGACGTCTCACTGTGTTGCTCAGACTGGTCTCGAACTCCTGGCCATAGGTGATCCTCCCACCTCAGTCTCCCAAAGCTCTCGGATTACAAGTATGAGCCACCACACCTGGCCCTAAGTGATACTTATTTTCACTAAAATTTGAGAGCCCCTGATCAATACCAGAAGTTCAGTTAACTCAAGTCTCTTAAAGCAGGCTTGGTGAAAATATGTTATGCTAATCAAACTCACCAGAGTCTAATGCACTAAAATGTTCTAAAACGTAAGAACTGTTATTACTCACCTGCCCAGGACTTAGAGAAAAGCCTAATTGATCATAGAAGCTCCAAAAATGTTGGCTGAATATTTAGTAGAACCGAGTGTCTCAAATATAAAAAAAAAATATTGAATAAATATAAGTAGGTAAATAAATAGGGGAGAAAGAATGAAGGAATCATTAATAACAATGGAAAATCCATTAATAACAATGGAAAATGACCATTTAGTAAACACACAGCAATTGCTGCAATCGTCAGTTATCAATGGTTGCTAAAATTAGTAAGTTAAAATATGAGAGAAGAGGCCAGACACGGTGGTTCAAGCCCGTAATCTCAGCACTTTGGGCGGTAAGGGTGGGAGGATCTCTTGAGCCCAGGTGTTTGAGACCAGACTGGGAAACATAGTGAGACGCTGTCTGTACAAACACTGAAAAACTAGCCAGATGTGGAAATGGTGGTGTGTCTGTAGTCCCAGCTACTTGGAAGGCTGAGGTGGGAGGATCACTTGAACCTGGGAGGTTTAAGCTGCAGTGAGCTGTGATCGTGCCCTGAACGTCAGTCTGGGTGACATAGCAAGGCACTGTCTCAAAAAGAAAAAAAAAAAAGTATGAGAGAAGAAATGAGAAAGAGAAGCAAGGCACTTGGTCAAGGAGGATCTTCCCACAGGATACTTACTAATTACAAAGGGAAAACCAGTAGATTTACTGTGGAGATATCTGGCAAATGCCAGTGTGACCAAGTGATCAAATATAATAGCAGTAAGGAGACATAGTGATATCACCTGCCTCCTGATAAGATGCCCTGAGTTGGGCACCCTGTTGCTACTGTGGTGTTCTTGCCAAAATGCATGAGCAAAATTTGATCACAAAGAGACTTTGGAAAACCCAAACTGGGCGAGTGCAATGGTTCATGCCTGTAATCCCAGCACTTTGGAAGGGTAGGAGGGAGGATCGCTTGAGCCAAGGAGTTCAAGAACAGCCTGGGCAGCATAGCAAAACCCTGTCTCCACAAAAAATAAAATAAAAATAAAAAAATAATAATAATAACTGGACATAGTTGTGTCTGCCTGTGGTTTCAGCTACTTGGGTAGCTGAGGTGGGAGGATTGCTTGAGCCTGGGAGTTTGAAGCTACAGTAAGCTACGATCACGCCACTGCACTCCAGCCTGGGAAACAGCATGAGATCCTGTCTTAAAAAAAAAGGAAAAAGAAAAAAGAAAACCAAAACTGAGAGACAGTCTACAAAATAACTAGTCAGTGTTCTTCAAAAGTGTCAAGGTCACAAAGGACAAGAGTCTGAGGAACTTCCCAGATTGGAGGATACTAAGGAGGCCTGACTCAAAGCAGAGTGGGATTCTGGGTTGTCTCCTAGACTGTCAGCAGAGAACGTGGCTGAGTGTGCATCCACCCTGGAGTGTAATTGATAATGCTGTATTAATTTTAATTTTCTGGGTTTTATGATTGTACTATGGTTACATAAGATGTTAGCACTTAGGGTAGCTGGGTAAGTAGTATATAGGAACTCTTTGTACTACTTTTGCCACTTTTGTGTGAGTCTTAAATGATTTCAATACAAAGCATTACAAAATTAAAAACGTTTAAAAAGTGTGATTCACAGACTCTCTACACAGAGTGTTTTTTTCCAGGATGGTTGGGGGGCGGGGCAGGGTTTGCTCATTAAAGATGTGGTTCCCTGATTCTCACCCTCAGATCTAAAAATCAGAATTTCTAGAGATGGGACCTGAGAAAACTGTGTTTTCACCCAATTCCTGTGTGGTTCTTAAGAACACTAAAGATTGAGAAGATAGGAACTCCTATCTTGAACTCTGAAAACGTTTGGGAACGTCAGAAGAGTTTATATTCTGGACTGAAAGTTAAAAGAACCAACATGTAATAGATTGGTTTAGCCACATGTGCTGAATTATTGTGAAGTGTGAAGTTAATGAAATTAGGTAAATTCCCAGGATGTCGATCCAGATCATTCAAACTGACAATAGACTGATAAAGATAACTAACCGTTCTGTAATTTACCTTTCACAAAGCAGTGGTGCCTCTGATGACAGCTGAAACCACTTGATAACATTGATCTCTTAGGTAGATTTTGCTCTTGTTTTAAATCATTGACTGGTTATTTAGAGAGAAATAGTCCAAGAATGGAGAGTAAACGTCATGGAGACAGTCCTTAAAACCATTTAGCTTTTTTCCTCTAATGTATACATTTATCAAGTGAGTTTTTTCTTTGTGTTTTTTTTTGGGGGGGGAGATTGGGACAGAGTCTAGCTTTGTCATCCAGGCTAGAGTGTAGTGGCGCGATCTTGGCTCACTGCAACCTCCGCCTCCCAGGTTTAAGCACTTCTCCTGCCTCAGCCTCCCAAGTAGCTGGGACTACAGGTGTACAGCATCATGCCAGCTAATTTTTGTATTTTTAGTAGAGATGGGGTTTCACCATGTTGGTCAGGCTGGTCTTGAACTCCTGATCTCAGATGATCTGCCTGCCTCGGCTTCCCAAAGTGCCAGGATTACAGGCGTGAGCCACTGTGCTCAGCCTGCAAGATTTTTAATATTCCTATTTACATTCTCTAAATGCCAGTACTGATTCCCATGCAACATATCTATTCAACTCACTCTTCCATATTTGCAGTGGCCCTCTGAGGAAACAGTATGACCTACGTTTGAGAACCACGGAAAATATGTCAAAATGTTACTACAGACAACACTAATATATATTGTGGTGATTGTATGTTCAGCAGTTTTGGGGAAAAGGTTATAAAATCAAGGATAGTGCTTTAAATGTTTATTCTTTTGTTGTATGGAAAGTAATTTTCCTATATAAATCATTAGAATTATACATGATCTAGACTTTTGTTTAAATGGACTTCCTATTTTATAATTTTTTTTTAATAGACAGGGTCTCACTCTGTTGCCCAGGCTGAAGTGTAGTGGTGTGATCGCGGCTCACTGCAACCTCAGCTTCCCAGGCTTAAGCGACCCTTCCATCTCAGCGTTTTGAGTATCTGGGACCACAGGTGCCCACTACCATGCCCAGCTAATTTTTAATGGTGAAGTAGCAAAGAAATAGGAACACTTTTACACTATTAGTGAGAATGTAAATTAGTTCAACCATTGCTGAAGAGAATGTGGTGATTCCTCAAAGTTTTAGAACTGGAGATACTATTTGACCCAGCAATCCCATTACTGGGTACTTGGAATATAAATTATTCTGAGGATTTATATTCTAAATCCTTGGAATATAAGTCATTCTATTATAAAGATACATGTACGTGTATGTTCATTGCAGCGCTATTCACAATAGCAAAGACATGGAATCCACCCAAATGCCCATCAATGATAGACTGGATAAATAAAATGTGGTACATTCACACCACGGAATACTATGCAGTCATAAAAAAGAATGAGATCATATCCTTTGCAGGGACATAGATGAAGCTGGAAGCATTATTCTGAGCAAACTAATGCAAGAACAGAAAACCAAAAACCGCATGTTCTCATCTACAAGTGGGAGCTGAACAATGAGAACACATGGATACAGGGAGGGGAAGAACACATACCAGGGCCTGTTTGGGGGGAGCAGGGTGTGGGATAGAGCATCAGGAAAAAGAGCTAATGCATGCGGGGCTTAATACCCAGGTGATGGGTTGATAGGTGCAGCACACCACCGTGGCACGTTTACCTGTGTACCAAACCTGCACATCCTGCACGTATACCCTGGAACTTAAAAAATAAAATAAAATAATTTCTTTTTTGTAGAAACAGGGTCTCACTATGATCCCAGGCTGGTGTTGAATTCCTGGATTCAAGTGATCCTCCCACATCAGCCTCCCAAAGTGTTTGGATTACAGACGTGAGCCACTGTGCCTGGCCAAAAAATTTTAGATTTATAGAAAAACTGCGAAGGTGGCATGAAGTGTTCCCAAATACCCTACACAGTTTTCCATAGTATTAATATCTTAACATTAATTTGGTAATTTGTTATAATTAATAACCCAATATTGAAAAACTGGGTTATTAATTTGGTAAAGCCCACACTTTATTCAGATGTTCTGATTTTTTTTTTCTAATTACCTTTTCTCTGCTCCAGTATCATATCCAGGACACACTTCACATTTAGTCCTCTTACCTCCTTAGGCTTCTCTTGGTGAGGAGGGGCTGGGGCGTGTTTCTCAGGTGTTCCTTGGCAGTTTTGTTCAGGTATTTTGTAGAATGTTCCTCAATTGAGATTTATCTGATGTTTTTCTCATGATTAGTCTGGGATGATGGGTTTTAGGGAGGAGACCAAAAAAGGTGAAATGGCATTTTCTTTTTTTTTGTTGTTTTATGAGATGGAGTCTTGCTCTGTCGCCCAGGCTGGAGCACAGTGGTGCCATCTTGACTCACTGCAACCTCTGCCTGCTGGATTCAAGCAATTCTCCTGCCTCAGCCTCCCAAATAGCTGGGATTACAAGTGCCCGCCACCACACCTGGCTAGTTTTTGTATTTTTAGTAGAGACGGGGTTTCACTATGTGGGCCAGGCTGGTCTCTAACTCCCAACCTCAAGTGATCCCCCTGCCTTGGCCTCCCAAAGTGCTGGGATTACAGGCATGAGCCACTGCGCCCGGCCTGAAGTACATTTTCATTACATCATATCAAGGGTGCACACTATCAACACGATATCACTGTTGGTGTTGAGGCAGTGTTTCTCCAGTTTCTCTACTCTTTTCCCTCTCTCCATACTGTACTCCTTGGGAAGAGGTCACTATGCTCTGACCAGACTCAAGGACTGGGGAGTGATGCATCCCTTCCTTGAGGGCACAGTATCTACATAAATTATTTAGAATTGTTCAGAAAGGAGGTTTGTCTCTTTCCTCCAATTTATTTATTCAATTATTTATTTATACCAGGAAAGACTTATGAATATTCATTGTATGCCTTGGATTATAATCTAGCACCACCTCATTTCTGTTGTTGCTTAAATTATTCCAGTTTTGGCCATTGGGAGCTTTTTTTCTTTCTGTCTGTCTTTAAAGAGAAATATCAGTAAGGATGGCTCTTTTCGTTGGCTCCTGAGTTCCTTTGACAGACACCTCCCTCCCCATCATTGCATGTGTGTGGGTTTTTTTTTTTTTTAGCACTTCCTTTTGGCACTACAAGATACTTCAGGCTCCTCTTGAGTAGTTCCTGCCCCAGTGTTAGAATTGGCCAGTTGTCCAAGGAGCCCAGGACCCTTTTATTAGCGAATGCTGTAAGAAAGCAAGACCCGGGCTGTAGGCGTGCTCATCACTGGGTGTTACTGCCTCTAGACCCTCTGCGCTGACAGGGCAAGGCGGTATGTGTGCACTAACAGTGTATATACATGTATCCACAAATATTTCTATGTGTAACAATGTGTACCTGTATTAAACTAAACATGAATTTATATTGAGGTTTCTAGTTTGAATCCATTATCACATGGATCATTCTAGCTTCTTCCCTTGTTTATCTGTAAACTTCACTCCCAAAGTGCTGGGATTACAGGCATGAGCCATCATGCCTGGCCATTTTGTCTATTTTTAGACTGAGTTGTTTGTTTTCTGAGTTTTATGAGTTCTTTTTATATTTTGGATTCAAGTTCTTTATATGCTATATTTTTTGCAAACATTTTCTCCCAGTGTGTGGCTTATCTTTTCATTCTCTTAACAGTACCTTTCATAGAGTAAATGTTTTAAATTTTAATAAAGTCCAACCTATCAATTTTTTTTTGTCATGAAGCGTACTTTGGTGATGTATCTAAAAACTCATTGCCAAGTCCAAGATCATCTGTGTTTTCTCCTGGATTTTCTAGAAGTTATAGTCTTACAATTCATTTAGGCCTATGATTCATTTTAAGTTAGTATTCATGAAAGGTATGCTGTCTGTGTCTATGTTTTTTTTTCCTTTTGCCTATGTGTGTCCAATTTCTTCAGCATCGTTTTTGGCAAAGACTACCCTTCCTCTAATAAGTCATCTTTGTTTCTTTGTGATGCTATTGGCAAGCATTTTGTAATCAAGACACGATGACAATTTGTTAAACTTTTAAACTAATGTTTTACTTATGTATTCTTTCTCTCTTCCGTGAACACACGCATACCACGCCCTCTCTTTGGAAATTTCACAGTACTTAGAGTGCACACGTCTGAAAACATCTGATCTTGAAAACAATCCTAGTGGGATAGAAAACCTTAAAGGAACAAAGTGCTTTGGGAATAAGGAACAGAGTAATCAGTTCCAACTAGGCAAGCTGTAGGAAATGGGTAGAAACATAAGAATTGATATTTATGTGATATACATATAGGATTTATACATATCTGAATAATATATATTCTAAGGATATATCGGCCTCAGAGCAATGGGATATCCTTGCTAGAAAAAACAATTGAGAAGACCAGAGCAGCTGGATAATAAAGTAAGAGTGAAACTTACAAAGGTTCCAAATGACAACAGTTTTGAAAACCAGTTTGGTTGTTTGGATTTGGTACTGCACAGCATAGGGAGCACCTATGACCTTATGCAGGACCCTGACACGATCGGATCAGCACTTAAGAATGTGATTTGGCAGAAATATCAGGGGCTGCTGGAAGAGGGTCAAGACTGGGGAGCTTCGTTAAGAAGCCGCTACAATTGTTCAGGCAACATTCACGTAGGGCAGTGGCAGACAGAGCTGAGAGGAAAAGTGTTAGAAAATGTATTGCAGGAATGGAACACAAAATCAGCCATTTTTAGTAGTTTACTGTTTTTCTGCTATAATAATCCGTCTGCCACTGCCACCTATTGGTGAAAAAACTTCCCATTCTAATGTTGCCCTGCACAGGAAGAGAAACGTATCACAGTATGTTGGCAAGAATGATGTTGATTTCTTCCACTCTCTCAAATCGGCTTGTCCCCAGAATATTTATTGAGCTCTGTTCAAATTATTGAGGGAGAATGAAGATGTATGCCCCATCTTCAGGCTGGAAACGTTCAAGATATAGTTTGGGAGATAACATATGCAAAGCAATTATCTGCTAATCTGTTTAAATGCAACATGAGGTCCCTGAAGGAGGAATTTGATGGAATTTCTTTTACTTGCCACTGGCTGAAGGAGTGGTGAGTGTCGACCATCCATAAAGAACACCCGCCGGAGGCAAGCTTTAGATGTGGTCTAAAGGGAAGTCCACAAGTCCAGCGTATCTAAGAGAGCCTGTGACTTCAGACTCTGCGGTGTTTCTAACAAACTGGCCTGGGAGTTCGTTATCCTGAGCTTTAAGCCAGCTGTGTTTTCTGAGATGTATGAGATGTTATGAAGGGGATAGAAACATCTCCCCTCTTGAAAGTAAGTACTTGTTTGCAGGCAAAGGTCCTTCTGTGGTCTGATGACCACAGGAAGATCCAGATCTCTCCAAAGAAATGAAAATGGCATTCACATCACTAGCAGAGAACTGAAAATTATGAGCAGTTATCTGCGTGGGCTCAATTGGAGGAGAGAAGCAACTGCCAGCTGGTCTCTGGCTGTCCTGAAATTTCTGCCATGGTGCTGATTTTAAAGGAACCTAAAAATAAGTCTGATCTATACATGGCAGTCACCAAAAGTGGAACATTATTATTCTTGCCTTATAGTGAGCAAACGGAATCTTGAAGAGAGTCCAATACTCCCTTACGACCACAAAGCTATTAAGTGATGGAGCTGGAATTTGAATCCATTGTAGACTCAGGGCCCATTTTCCAACTTCCACATTCGACTGCTTCCTCCACTCCACTCTCACTCAACAGCAGCTGGACGATAAAGCATTCGTAAATTGCTGCTATCACGTACCATGACTGATTTTTATTATTATAAACACAGCCTGACAGTTATTAAAGTATTTAAGAGCATTGTCAATCGTTCATTTTAAGATGATTGTACATATTAAAAACACAAATATTAGTTTGTGTGTCTTAATAGCATACTTATCCAATCCCTCTTTCCTCTCAATACATGAATTACTGGAAATGTGTCCCTTGGCTCTCTGGCTGTCCTTATTTAGTGGGTCTTAAGATTTTGTTGTCTCACATTTTGGCATTTCAACCTGTTATTTTGTTTCCCCTTCAAGATCAGGGTGAAGACTTATAACTCAATTTTACTCTGTGAAGCATTTTACATGTAAAAGTTTATGAAATACTTTTAAATTGAGTTCCAACCTTTTACTTAAAAAACAATAATTATTCCCAGTCACATGGTTTATTTGCACTCAGCACAGGAAAAAGTTTTTGAAAGTTTGTAATGATTCCGTTACCTAAGAATATAACTATTTTTTTAAATCTTTCTGAGTATCTCAGCTTAAAAATATGAATGGAATACACTATGATGTATTTGCTGTAGAATTATAAATATTATCTTTTTCCTCCCACTTTAAGTATGCCACTTAGCTGATTCTGAATCTCAAAAGTGATGTAAGATAGCTGAGACTAAACATGTAAGAGAGGGAATGCACAGACATTTATAAATTAAGGTTTTTATCATTCCGGTATAATTTAGGAACATCTTTAAAATTCCCCTGTGCATTTAGAGCGGCCACTCTTCACAGTGCCATCATCCGTGCTTCTGTGTAGCCAAGGCAGCTCTTCCATAAAGTCCAGACTGAAGCCTCATTTGGCAGGGATTGTCAGTGTGAAATCAACAAGCATTTCCCCTAAGGACAACTGTGCAGCATAAATATACTGCCTATTTCTCTTCTTACCTGGCCTTGATTAAAAGGGAACTATGGACAAGGAATCTTGAACAAAGAGAAAGCAATTTCCTAATTTCCTTTAACCCAAACAAATTTTTTCTGTTTAGATGCTGCAATATAAAATATTTTTCCTAAGACGATAAGAAATACAGAATAATTACTATTCAGCATTTCAAACAAAAAGCTTTATGTTTTTTTTAGAAATTGCAGATTGTCATAAAGCCAGGTTGTTATAGAAAATAAGTTAGTTTATAAATATGCCTATTATATATTCATTTAAAGTACAAATGACCATATTCATTTTTGCATTTTGTTTTCTTCTCTTAGTTTTACTATGTCATTTTACAAGTCACGTATATATACACTCACAATGAAAACGCTGAAGAACTAGTAGTAGCTCTAAAAGGGAAAATAAAAACATGTTTGAAAAAATGATTTTAAGAAAGGGCTTAGCAAAGTTGGAGCTAAGTTGGGAAGAACTGCACGAATTCAGGTTCCTTAACACGTAGATCTCTGATGCTCTGTTATATGCTCTTGTGTGGAGCAAACTCAGCCCCATCTGCAGCAAAGTCCCCTTTAGAGTGGCCAGGTCAATGTCTCTCCCTGATGGAAAGCAATCAGGGAAATCAAGGCAGGCCTAGACACCTTTGCTGCTCTCACAGATGCTGTGGAGTGCCAAAGAGAAAGGAGACCGGCCACAGGACCCCGCTGACCAGATTGTGTTGTTTGAGCCTCAAAAGAGGATAAATATTGTGATTATTATTACAGAGTCTTAATTTTACTCAAAAGGGAAAAATATGCAGTAGAATAGACACAGAGCTTATATGATTTAAAAATCATATTTAGAGACTGTCATATATTGTTTCATTCACACTATGCATGTATCGGATGAAGTTTAGGAAAATCAGATAGCTAAATATTAAGTAACAGTCTTGCAAACGGGGCGTGTGTGTGTACATGTGTGTGCATGCAATTCTTTGAATATCAGTAGAAAAAAATGGGGCATGTTTGCATGTTTGTGTGTGTGTGTGTGTGTGTGTGCGCATGTGTACGTGTGTGCATGCAATTCCATGGATATCGGTAGAAAAAAACTGAAAGAAATTATTGTAAAAGTTGTGTCAGAGGTTGTAGTAAAAAGAAAAAATGCTCAGAGTAAAATGTAACACACCAAGTTATAGAGAGATAGGATGTGAAATATTTTATTGCTGTAAAAGGGGGCCTGGTCCCATCAACTCTACAGTGTGGCTTAACCGTCTTGAAAGTTCCATGTTTTTATGTTACTGTCCTGATATGTTCCTTAAGTTCAAAATTGAATCAAGCTCCTATCAGATAACCTCGAATCAATAACCTAACTTGATCTAAGACAGGACTTCTAACCTGAAACAGGACTTGTATTTATTTTGGTCAGAAAAATAGCCTTGTATCTAAGAAGGTACAAAACATGTATACTGATAGAGATGGTGATTTTTAAAAATTACGTTTTCTGATGGTTAATACTGAGTGTCAACTTGATTGGATTGAAGGATACAAAGTATTGATCCTGGGTGTGTCTGTGAGGGTGTTACCAAAAGAGATTAACATTTGAGTCAGTGGCTGGGGAAGGTAGACCCACCCTCAATCTGGTGGGCACCTTCTAATCAGCTGCCAGTGGACATAAAGCAGGCAGAAAAATGTGAAAAGGCAAGACTGGCCTAGCCTCCCAGCCTACATCTTTCTCCTGTACTGGATGCTTCCTGCCTTCCAACGCTGGACTCCAAAGATTTTCAGTTTTGAAACTCAGTTTTGAACTGGCTCTCCTTGCTCCTCAAGCTTGCAGACAGCCTATTGTAGGACCTTCCAATTGTGTAAGTTAATAATAAACACACACACACACACACATATACTGTTAGTTCTGTCCCTCTGGAGAACCCTGAATAATACAGATTTTGGTAATGGGAGTGGTTCTGGAGGAATAGAATATTAAGGATGCAGTTCTTTCATTGGTTTTGGGTTTTCGGAAGTTGGCTGCTTAATATGATTAGACCTAAAAATGCTAAGGACTCTACTTTTAATGGGATGGAGAACACTGATAGTCCTTGGCTTGAACTGTTTAGAGAATTAGGCAAAATAAGTGCATTTGATACTCCTGATTCACCACTCGTGAGAGGCAAGGAGTTTAGTGACTCTATACATAATACCTTTGACCATATGTGGAGACCTAAGGAACATAATGAAGCTGGTTGCTTGCTCCTAAGTTCAGTGGACAAAGTGATGAAAGAAAATGAGGAACTCAGGGATTCTGTCTCCTGGCTTCAGAAGCAGATACTGAGCCTGAAATCTGCTAAGACTTCCCTGAGTCAGAGCCTTATCTGCTGTAGAGAAAGAGCTGCAATTGTGGAAAACCAGACACAAGCACTCGTATCATGCGAGTGGCTGACCTGCAGGGAAAGGTGCATGCGTGGCTTCGCCAGGTGTCTACTGTTAAAGTGACGGTATTGATGGGACAAGAATGGGACCCTGCAACTTGGAATGGGGACGTGTGGGAGGACCCTGACCCAGAGATTGTAAACTCTGATGAACCTTTTTTGCCAGAAGGAACGGATTCTCCATCCCCAGTAGTGGCCACGTCCCCTCCCCAACCCATGCTGCCATCTGCCTTTCCACCTGTGTGTGAGCAGATAAACCCTGTGCTGCCAGAGACAGCAGTGATGGCCTCCCCGAGACAAGTGACAGGCAAAATAATGTTGATTCTCCTCAGGAGCCACCCCCAACACCCTTATTTGCTTTTCCACCTATAATTAGACTAAAGTCCTGGCGGGCTCCTAGAAGTGAGGTTGAGAGTGTGACCCATGAGGAGATGTGCCAGACTCAAAAAGAACCGTTTGAGTTCTGTAATCTATATAAACAGAAATCTGGAGACGGACACTAAGGGTATGAGATAATGGTGGAAGAAATATACAGTTGGATCAGGCTGAATTTATTGATTTGGGTCCACTAAGTAGGGCCTCTGCTTTTAATGTTGAAGCTTGGGGAGTTAAAAAAAGGTTCTCAGTTTATTTGCTTGGTTAGTTGAAATATGGATTAAAAGATAGCTCACTGTGAGCAAGCTGGAAATGTCTAATCTCCCTTGCTTTAATGTAGAGGAAGGGATCTAAAGGTTTAGGGAGATTGGGGTGGTGGTATGGATTAGTCACTTTAGACCTACTCTCATCCCAGCTGGGAGGGTCCAGAAGATATACCCTTGAAGAATGCCTTGCCAAATAGATTTGTGAGGGCAGCACCTACATCTTTGAAGAGCCCTGTAATTGCTTTTTTTCTGTATGTCAGATCTAATGGTGGGAACCACAGTCATTCAACTACAAAATTTAAATACAGTGGGAATAATTGGATCTTGAGGAGGCAGGGGCGAAGTAGCGGCACTCGACTATCAAAGGCAAGATGGGTATAGCTACTGTAATGGACAGCAGAGGCAAAGTGGCAACAGGAATAGTCCGACTCATGTGGCGCTCTGGCATTGGCTAATTAATCACGGTGTTCCTAGAAGTGAAATTGATAGGAAGCCTACTGCATTCCTACTCAATTTATATAAGGAGAAAAATTCTAGGTTGAATGGACAAAAGACTAATTTGAATTACTAAAACAGAGAATCATGGCCCATCAATTAATTTCCAGACTTGAGACAGTTTACAAACCCAGAACCCCTTGAATGAAGGTGAGACTGAGTCCCCTTGAGGAAGGACCTCACTACATCATCAACAATTTATGCAGTGAATCTTTCCCCTATCCTTCCCCAAGGAGACCTCCAGCCTTTTACCAGGGTAACTGTGCATTGGGGAAAGGGAAATAATGAGACATTTCAGGGACTACTGAACACTGGCTCTGAGCTAACATTGATTCCAGGGGACCCAAAACGTCATTGTAGTCCTCCAGTTAAAGTAGGGGCTTATGGAGGTCAGGTAATTAATAGAGTTTTAGCTCAGGTCTGACTTACAATGGGTCCAGTGGGTCCCCAGATATCCTGTGATCATTTTCCCAGTGCCAGAATGCTTAATTGGCATAGACATACTTAGCAGCTGGCAGAACCCCCACATTGGCCCCTGACTGGTAGGGTGAGGGCTACCGTGGTGGGAAGCCATTAGAGCTGCCTCTACTTAGAAAAATAGTAAATCAAAAACAATATCACATCTCTAGGGGGATTGAGGAGATTAGTGCAACCATCGAGGACTTGAAAGACGCAGGGGTGGTGATTCCCACCACATCCCCATTCAACTCTCCTATTTGGCCTGTGCAGAAGACAAATGGATGGATCTTGGAGAATGACAGTGGATTATCATAAGCTTAACCAAGTGGTGGCTCCAATTGCAGCTGCTGTACCAGATGTGGTTTCATTGCTTGAGCAAATTAACACATCTCCTAGTACCTGGTATGTAGCCATTGACTTGGCAAATGCCTTTTTCTCCATTTCTGTCCATAAGGCCCACCAGAAGCAATTTGCCTTCAGCTGGCAAGGCCAGCAACATACCTTTACTGTCCGACCTCAGGGGTATATCCAGCTCTCTGGTTTTGTGTCATAATCTTATTTTTGTGATGGTTAATACTGAGTGTCAAACTTGATTGGATTGACGGATACAAAATATTGATCCTGGGTGTGTCTGTGAGGGTGTTGCCAAAAAAGATTAACATTTGAGTCAGTGGGCTGGGGAAGGCAGATCCACCCTTAATCTAGAGGGCACCATCTAGTCAGCTGCCAGTGAATACAAAGCAGGCAGAAAAATGTGAAAATGTGAGACTGGCCTAGCCTCCCAGCCTGTATCTTTCTCCCTCAAACATCAGAATCCAAAGTTCTTTAGTTTTGAGACTTGGACTATCTATCCTTATTCCTCAAGCTTGCAGACAGTCTATTTGTGGGACCTTGTGATTGTGTAAGTTAATACTTAACTCCCACATATATACATATATATGCATAGATATACACATATCAGGATATATATGCGTGTGTATATATATATATGTGTGTGTGTGTGTGTATATATATATATATGTATATATATATATCTTGTTAGTTCTGTCTTTCTAGAGAACCCTGACTAATACAAGTTCATATTACCAATATTTTGGGGAGATGCAGCAATAGATTTTTCAATACTCTTGGCTTTCGAAATTCTGTTTTGTTTTTTTTTTTTTTTTAATAGAGCTTGCTCTGCCGCCCAGGCTGAAGTGCAGTGGTGTGATCTCAGCTCACTGCAATCTCTGCCTCCATGATTCAAGCAGTTCTCTGCCTTAGCCTCCGAGTATCTGGGATTACAGGTGCCCACCACCACATCCTCAGTAACACTTGCTACTTTATTATTTAATGTGAAGGGTTATCTGTGTAGCAATGGATAATTAGCATCACTTTGATGGCTAATGACATCAAAGTGACCCCAAACTGTCAGGCTTGAAAACTTCATTGCTTTGTTGGTTTCCTCTAGCTTTCAGTATAGGAAGAGAGAAATCATTCAGCTTCCAGGTTTTGTTGTCTTTTCCTCCGATAGATGGTTGATAAAAAGTCCATTTGTCATGGTTTCATCATCACGTCTTCCTCAGCATTATTTCAGACTACATTTATCGATTTTCAGGCTAGTTCCTAACTTTTAATTTTCTAATTAAAATTAATTTTTGAAGTGCCCATCAATGTCTGTGAACTTCTACTCAACCTGTTTTTCTAGGAAGACTCTTCTGCGTCTCCCATGGTGGAAGCCATTCTCTCACACCACTGTGTTTGCTTAGTAAATATCAGATTCCTATGCTTGCTTAACAGTGAAATGATTGGAAGAAGCAGTCTTCACCTGTGTCACAGCTTCCTCAAAAGAGCTTCATCCAAAGGCACGATTTCACAGGGCTCCTGCAAAGCTTGCTTTGCTCCCCCAATTTCTTAGGCATGTTGGAAATGCCAAGCCTAGATAAACTATTTGAAGGAGTTGAGGTCATTTTTCAGGATCTGTGACCGACAAGATCCCTTTTTGTAGAGTAATTTAACGCTGGGCGATGCCTAAGGGGTAAGAAGCTTCATTTCCCTTAATTATTCCTGCCGTAGTCTTCTTTCCACCTATTTGCACTTTGCATATGAGGAGATAATTAGTAGTCAATTGATTAGAGAGCAATTTCAACATTTTTCAATATACTTAATATAAGGCAATAAAGCAGACGGCTGAAATGACTAAAACCACCACAGTTTACAGAGCGCGGTTTCATCAGAGACGCTCACTTTATTTAAATCAGAACAACTAGCTTTAATTTCATTTTGTAAGTTGTTAACACTAAAATTCTTTAGGGTTAGAGTTAGAAGAGTTCCCTAACTTGAAAAATCCAGCCAGCTGCTTTCTTGGGCGCACTGGTCAACCTTGGCAATTTCACCTGGGGAAGCACCGAAACCCGGCACTCCCCACCAGGGAGGCCAGGGAAGTTGGGCGTGTGTCCAGGTGCCCCCGACCTCCTCGGCTCTCCGCTCCCCAACCCGGGAGAGAACCCGGTGCGGCGCCCAGAGGGCAGGTCGAACCTCCCCGGCTGGGGCAGGGGCGGCGGGCGCGACGGCGTGGCCAGCTCCTGAGCAAGCAGGAGCTCGGCAGGAGAGCGCACCCGCACCTTTGCGCCCAAGGCACCGCGATCTCCGCTCATCCTGGCCGCACCTCGGCGCTGCCTTCTTCCGTCCCGACCTAGGCGCCGCGGGTTCTACAGACCCCGTCAGCCAGGGGAAGCCGTGACGGACCCCGAGGCTGAGCGGGAAGAGCAGGCGAGGGCGGGAGACAGAGCCCAGAGAGAACTGCTGGGGCGATACGGCGGGTACCCTACTGGGTCCTCCCAGGGACCGCGACCGGAGAGCGAGCCCGGGGTCCGGGTCAGAGGCAGGCGTTGCGCAGGAAGCCCTGAGACCCGCTGAGTCAGAGGCTGGGGTCCGCCGGGGCAGGCGGCACGGACTTCAGAGGGTCCCGCACAACGGGACACGCCCTCATCCCGGGGACAACCCCGCGGCCCCAGGCACCGCCTCCCGTTCCCGCCCCCGCGCCCCACGGCGGATAAGTAAGCTACCGCACGCAGGGGGCCGGGTCCCAGTGCAGCTCCAGCCGACCCCCGGACACACCCGAGGGTTGGTGCGCAGTGAGGACTCGGCCGGCCGGGTAGCCACGCTCTGGGTCCCGCTGGTCCTCTCCTGGGCTGCACGCTCTCTTGACCGGCGTCAGGATCCTCCGCGAGCCTCACGCTCTCTCCTCCCGGCGTGCGAACATGCGGCTACCTAAGCCCGGCGCCCCGCTGCCCGCGCTCCTCCTGCTGGCGCTGGCTTTGTCCCCGCACGAAGCTCACGGGAGGCCCCGGGGGCGCAGGGGAACGCGCGTCGCGGATGAGGAGCCCAAACCGTTGCTTTTCCTCTCCGCGGCCGCAGTCGGCCGCACTCCCAGCGGCTTCCAGAGCGCAGGTATGATGTCCAAGTCCCGCCCCATCCTTTGCCCTGCGCCTGGGGCTTCCTGGATTCCCTTGGGAGCCGGGCAAGGCACCCGTTTTGGGAAGCCTGAAATTAGTACAGTAGAGAACTGAGCATCTCTGCAGATCCCTAGCTCTCTGAAAGACATCATACGCGTATTAGATTTACCAAGGTTGAGACTTAAGAAATCACGCTGTCAACGGGACCAGCTTTTTATGTCCCTTCTCAGGTGTGGGAGGCCTTTTTGGAAATAAACTGGTAGAGCAGCCCAAAGACATGGGTTTCAGTCCCACCGGGCGAGGGTAGTGGACAGGTTAGGTCCCAGTCAGCGCCTCATTTCTGGGTCTTCCGGGGTTTTGAGAATTAAGATTGCTGCCCGCAGTCACCTGACCGTGCCAGAAATGCCCCGTTCCTCTCCCCTTCACGCTGGCCGCAGGGCGTGGCTGAGGAGGGGCCAATTTCAGCAGGCGGCGGCTTCTGTTACGGGGACCGTTCCTAGATCATTTTAGAAGAGCGCAGACGCAGGCGCCTGCTTCCAAATCAACTTTGGACAGTTGGGTTCCTGCTACTTAGATGCCCGAGGGGAGTGGAAGGAATGAGGCAGGAAGAAGTCGCCGCTGTAGAGGGTCATGAGACACCCACAGGCAGAGAAGTGGTGTGAATGCGGGGAAAACGGAAAAGCCCCTGGAAAAGGAGGTCCGAGGGGTCGGCGCTGGAGGGAGGAGGGCAGGATGCGCAGGGAAGGAAGGTGGGGACAGAAGCGAGAAGCTCCTCACAGGTGTGTCTGTTCACACCCAGCAAGAGCAGAGCAAGGTGGAGCTGCCGGCAAGGCTGGGACAAAAGGACCCCTCTGCAGCGGCACTTGGTGGCCTGCACCTGGCTTGGGGAGAGGAGAAGGCCCAGGGTGGCCTGGGGATGCCCCGTAGCTAGCAGCTGGTCGTGGGACCACAGCTCCTGACCCCTTCTCCTCAGGCTTCACGGCTAAGAAAGCAAACAAGGGTTTCTTAGTATCGTTTATCTTTTTTTTTTTTTTCTAAGATGGGGTTTCACCATGATGGCCAGGCTGGTCTTGAACTCCTGACCTCAGGTGATCCACCCACCTCGGCCTCCCAAAGTGCTTGGATTATAGGCGTGAGCCACCGCGCCCGGCCAGTATCGTTTTTCTTTCACAATAGTTGTGATATTAATATATATTTATTCACTCCACAAACTTTCTTCGAGTTCCTGTGTGTCACCACGCAGAGGGCGGAGGCCACCCAGAGGAGCAGACAGCAGTGTCTTTGCTCTCCGGCACACCTGGGTGTGGAGGGAGGGGGCTGGTATGGACCTGCACTGAGTGAGCAGGGTGTCCTGCCCCGGGGAGGGGATGGAGAAGGCGGGAGGCAGAGCCGCGCTGCCCAGCTGGTGTGTAGACGACCTGGGCAGAGTCTCTCAGTCCAGCCGGCCACTGGGGAGCCCTAAGGACGGGAGGGTACAGGGTCAGTGTCCGCAGCACAGCTATGTAGCTATGGTGCACACAGATCATGCACTTTTACTTAAAATTATTCTAGCCTAAAATATTTATCCCAGAGAATAAAATGTCAGTTTGGAATGTGAACGGACTGGGAGAAAGGCTCTCAAAGCACGGAAGCATCGAGGGCACACATTCATTCAGACCTTCTGTTTCTTTCAACAATCTTTTCTCTTTGATTCAAAGACAGTGAAGACTTACTGAAGTGAGTTACAGGGATAAAACAATATTTTATTTATGTATTCATTTATTTTGAGACGGAGTTTTGCTCTCGTCGGCCAGACTGGAGTGCAGTGGCATTCTCCTGCTTCAGCCTCCCTAGTAGCTGGGATTACAGGCCCGCCACCATGCCTAGGCTAATTCTTTTTTTGTATTTTTAGTAGAAACGGGGTTTCACCATGTTGGCCAGGCTGGTCTCGAACTCCTGACCTCAGGTGATCTTGCCTCAGCCTCCCAAAATGCTGGAATTACAGGCGTGAGCCACCGCGCCCGGCCAACAATGTTTTATTAAAAGTGGCAACCACCTGAAGTTTTAAAAAACAATATAGTCAGACAGAAAGTGCCCTGTGGGCACCTTGAAAGTCATTGCTTTCTGTGAGTGTAGTGGTCTTATCTTTTGATTGCTGTACTATATTCACGAGGGAAGAAAAGGGTGGCTCATGACATCCGTATCTGAGTCTGTGAATGGAGTACTTGCGCATGGATCAGGGACAAACAAGGATATGAGACGATAGAGGACAAGGACCTCTCTGGATGGTCTCACGGGGCACACTCAGCAGGTGGCGGGGGTTATCGTTCATTCAGGACGAGAATATCTCCCAGGTCCCAGAGGGACATCATAAGCACTGTGTCTTGTGATTTCTAATAGATTTAAAAACAAAGTAGGGCAGGGGTTGAACCCTGAACTTTAAGTCAAAAGAATAAAAATTAATTACATTATATAATTACTCATTACTACTGCATTAATTGATGAAGTGTTAAAATAGCCACACCTAAAGAATCCTTTATAGATATAGCAAAAATAAAAGATACTTTGGAAGAAAGAAAGGAAATCTAACACATCGGCTAGTTTATGTGAACAATGAGCAATAAACTTGCTTATCTCATATGCTGATGAATTAAATTTTGGTTCAGTTGTGTTACCGTTGAGAGCTTTATCCATCCAACCTTTTAAACCCACATATATGTCATTCTTAGGAAAAACATGTCTTATGAGTGCTTAATCTATTTTATTATCTAATTCAGTATTTTACATTACTTTGGTAAAATTTTTAACATATGGTAATCAGATAATAACTGCACATTTCAAAAACATTCACAATAAGGTATTTTGAAATATATTGGAAAACTCTTGCTGCATAAGGAATTCCATTGCTGGCCGGGCGCAGTGGCTCACGCCTGTAATCCCAGCACTTTGGGAGGCCAAGGCGGGTGGATCACGAGGCCAAGAGATCAAGACCATCCTGGCCAACATGGTGAAACCCCTTCTCTACTAAAAAATACAAAAATTAGCTGGGCGTGGTGGCGTGCGCCTGTAGTCCCAGCTACTCGGGAGGCTGAGGCAGGAGAATTGCTTGAACCCAGGAGGTGGAGATTGCAGTGAGCTGAGATTACACCACTGCACTCCAGCCTGGCGCCTGGCAACAGAGCAAGACTCTGTCTCAAAAAAAAAAAAAAAAAAAAAAAAGAATTCCATTGCCTCATCTAGGAAACCACATACTGTATTTAGAAAAAGTTAGTTTAAAACTGTTACAGAAGATTACAAAGAGAGATATAAGCTTTCTTGTAGCCACTTTTTGCATTACATGACTAGATCACCCTTCCATCCAGCATCTACCACCATCCACGATTTAAAATGTACCTGGGATTTGTTTTAATGAGAGGTAGTAAGATACAGACACACGGAAATGACCGTCGTGAAGGAAGATGTTTATCTTAATGGGTCCCTAAAGACAGGAGCACAGCGCACTACACAGGGCCACAGGGAAAGCTCCAGAGCAGGTCAGGAGGAAGGAAGAATGGGGAAAATGTGGGTAAGAGGTTGTACTGTGATTTCCCCAGCAAAGCCAAGGCACGACAAGTGGGCTTAAGACTAGCTGGTTTGAATGATTTCAATGGGCCCTGGCACTAAGGGCTGCCCCTAGTTGTCGGGTACCTGACCCTGGAGCGATGAGTGCAGAGGAATGTTGGCCCAGAGTCTGAGAGCCCAGTAGAGGAGGTGGGGAAGGTGTGCGCTCAGCATTGGTGCTTTGTAAATGAAAAGCGAGCTCGCACCATTTCTTTACCTTATCCTTTAAATTTGTATATTCATTATCTGCTGAGTAGCTCAGCCACAGAATCTCAATCTTGATCCTTTCCTACCTAAGCCTGTGTTCTGTCTCTGTGAGTTTACTCTCTCTAGGAATGGCTACCCTGGGAGGGGCAGTCTCTCCAGAGTCAACAAGCCCCCATGATGTCAAAGCATCAGAAATACAGAAAATAAAAATGCATGCTTAATACAGCTCGCAGGGCAAAGTCCGATATCCTCTGCCAGCTTCACCTGTGTTCCAGACCTCCATCATCTCTTCCTGCCTGTGACCCCGCCTGGACTCCAGTTGACTCCAGTGGGCATCTGTCAGCCTTTATCTTACTTGGCCTGCTGGATACTTTGCTGCAATTGACCCGTCTCTTCCTCTTTAAATGATTCCTGATTCCACAGTTATTCTTGCTTTGTTTTCTTCTTCTCTAGCCATTCCTTCTTTCTCCAAGCATCTCTTCTTCAGCCTTTAAGTGTTTGTGCACCCCAAGGTTCCATGTTTATCAATGGATTTTTCACGAAATCCGTGGAAGATTCCAAAAGGTATCTTCCTCCTTTTTCTTTACCTTGTCCTTTAAATTCACATATTCATTAGCTGCTGAATATCTCAGCTACAGAATCTCAAACTTGACCCTTTGGTACCTAAACCTGTGTTCTGCCTTCAAACCTGCTCTCTGTCCTTTATTTCTGGTCACAGTAAAGGCAAGTTTTTGTTTGTTGGAGATCGTGCTTCTAGGTTGGTTAATTTACTGCTGGATTAACAACCTTCTGGAGTTTCCCAGTTGCTTAATTTGCTGATAAGACATCATTGTGTAATCCAAGAACATTATTAGGGCTGGATCCTGTGTTTCCTGCGAGTACTAATCTACTGTCATTTGGTTGTCATTTTTTTGTTGTTGTTGTTTTGAGATGAAGTCTCGCTCTGTTGCCCAAGCTGGAGGGCAGTGGCGCGATCTCGGCTCACTGCAACCTCTGCCTCCTGGGTTCAAGCAATTCTCCTGCTTCAGCCTCCCAAGTAGTTGGGACTATAGGCACATGCCACCATGCCTGGCTTTTTTTTTTTTTAATTTTTAGTAGAGACAGGGTTTCACTATGTTGGCCAGGCTGGTCTCAAACTCCTGACCTCGTGATCCGCCCACCTCGGCCTTCCGAGGATTACAGGTGTGAGCCACTGTGCCTGCCCGACATTCCTAATAACTGATTACACATAAAAATCTTAACATGATGTGAAATGCGGTCCATCTATTTGTTTTTGAAATTTTAATAAGAATATCGTTTATCTTCTTAAGTGTCTGTGGAAATGATTATTTTAAATCTGGAAGGAGGATTAGCCAGATTAAACCAGAAACTGAATAAATCATTTTCATGAGCTGAGTCTTCAGATGAAATTGCTAAAATTTAAATTAAACGTATATTGTCCTGTGGTTAAAACAAGAAGAAAATCTACTTAACAACATGATTTTGTACTTTTTCAAGTTTTCTGGACTCATTTAAAATTTTGTCCTTTGGTGAATATGCAATCTAATGTTAGAATTTTATCATAATATGGTATAATATAGGACTTTGAAAGGATTTAGAGATTATTTAGTTTGTCTACTTGAATTTATAAAAGAAACCCAAGGCATCTTTGGAGGTTTGGCTGGACACAGGATTTTACTTTGGCTGAGAAGGCAAAGCATGACTGTCCAGTCTTAAGAGAGAACACAAGACACGGTTGGGTACAGCGTATGACTATGTGTTTGAAGTCAGATCATTTAAAATAAATTTTAGGTGGTTCTTGTAATATAATCAGTGACATGTTACAGATGCTGCACCTTTTTTTTTTAAATTTTTTATTTTTTGAAAGAAAGAAAAAGAGAGGAAAGAAAGTGAGAGTGAAAGAAAGAAAAAAAAGAATGTACATGTTACAGATGCTGCACCTTCTTTTTTTTTTTAATTTTTTATTTTTTGAAAGAAAGAAAAAGAGAGGAAAGAAAGTGAGAGTGAAAGAAAGAAAAAAAGAATGTACGAGAGAAAGAAAGAGGAAGAGAAAGAGGGAGAGAGTTTTTTTTTTTTTTTAAAGATGGAGTCTCACTCTGTCACCCATGCTGGAGGGCAGTGGCATGATCATAGCTCACTACGATTTCTAACTACTAGTCTCAGATGAGGGACATTCTACAAGATACCCAACCAGGACTCCTCCAAATGGTCAAAATTACCAAAACAAGAAAATTTTGAGAGACTGTCACAGCCAAGAGGCGTCTAAGGAAACATAATGACTAAGTGTAATGTGAAATTCTGGGACAAAAAAAGGACATTAAGGAAAAGTGAAGGAAATCCGAAAGGAGTGTGGACTTCAGTGAGTAAGAATGTGTCAGTACTGGTTCACTAATTGCAAGAAATGTGCCACACTAATGTAATGTTAATAATAAGAGACACCAGGCCTGGGCATATGGGAATGCTCTGTATTATGTAATTTTTCTGTGCATCTAAAAGTGCTCAATAATAAAACACGTATTTAAAAAATTTTGTATCACTCTTGAAGGTGGTTGACATCTTCCAAAACATGGGGTTTTAGTTTTAGGATGTAAATACTGTCCTTTTAAAGGTATTTGTCATAGAAAGAATAATTGTATAAATAAAAGTTTAATTTTCTAAAGCTACATAGAAAAATCAGGAAAAAAAAAGTCTAAATAACATGACTACAAAAACTTTAATATAAATAACCTGGAGTGAGTGATGTTTTAAAAATATTTCTGGTTGGGGAAAGCGGCTCATACCTGAAATTTCAACTCTGGAAGACTGGGGCAGGAGGATTTCTTCAGGCCAGTAGTTCGAGACCTGCTTACACCTGAAATCTCAGCAATTTGGGAGATCAAGGCAGGAGGGATTCTTGAGGTTAGGAGTTTGAGACCAGTTTGGGCAACAAAGTAAGATCCCTTCTCTACAAAAATTAAAAAAAAAAAAAAAAAAAAGAATTAGCTGGGCATGGTGGCATGCCTGTGGTTCCCAGCTACTTGGGAGGCGAGGCAGGAGGATTGCTTAAACCCCGCAGTTTGAAGCTGCAGTGAGCTGTGATTGCACCACTGCACTCCAGCTATGGTGATAGGGCAAGACTCTCTTTCTAAAAAAGCCCAAACATAAATATTTTCTATTTTTGGAAGTTTTTCAGTCAGGATATTTTTTTATTGGTGCGTCTTTACAACTTGTACTGGCTAAATTAACTCACTGATTTCTTTCACAGGAGACTGTAATAAAACCTCACATTATAGAATATATTTATTTATATAAAAGTTATGCCCCATTGAAATTTTGTAAATAGGTCATGTTTTTTGATGTCTTGATTAAACCATTTAAAAATAATTTTGAGCAAATTATTGTGAAAATAATTAACTTTTGTAATGGAAATAATTAATTCCAATTTATTTGTTTAGTGAATTCAGATTTCATCTATTAGGAGTTTAATTGTGTTCCCCTTCCCCCAAAATATGTTGAGGATCTAGTGACCTAGTGCCTCAGAGTGTGGCCTTACTGGGAAATAGGGTCACTGCAGGGGTAATTAGTTAAGATGAGGTCGGTCATACTAGAGGAAAACTGGCCCTTTTTCAGTATGTCTGGTGTCTTTTTTTTTTTTTTTTTTTGGTGACAGAGTCTTGCTCTGTTGCCAGGTGCCAGGCTGGAGTGCAGTGGCACGATCTCGGTTCACTGCAACCTCTGCCTCCCGGGTTCAAGCAATTCTCCTGCCTCAGCCTCCCGAGTAGCTGGGACTACAGGCGTGTGCCACCACACCCTGCTAATTTTTGTATTTTTTAGTAGAGACGGGGTTTCACCATGTTGGCCAGGATGGTCTGGATCTCTTGACCTCGTGATCCGCCCACCGCGGCCTCCCAAAGTGCTGGGATTACAGGCGTGAGCCACCGCGCCAGGCCGACTGGGGTCTTAATAAGACGATGGCCATGGGAAGATAAAGACACAGGAGAACTCCACGTGACAATGAAGGCAGAGATTGGAGTGAAGCATCCACCATTCAAAGAATGCCAAGGATTGCCGGAAGCCACCAGAAGCTGGAACAGGCGAGGCAGGATCCTTCCCTCAAGACTTCCAAGAAAGCGTGGCCCTGCCCACATCTTAATTTCAGACTTCTTGTCTCCAGAACTGTGAGACAGTAAGTCTGTTGATACAAGCTATCCCATTTGTAGAACTTTGTTATGGTGTCCCTAGAAAACAAATACACAATATGTGGTTCTTTCTGAAGGCGGAATCCATCTGTACTTATTCCGTATGGGAAGTATGAGAAAGTGCTAGCAACTACTCAACTCTGTCTCTCCACCTCAAAAGTGCCACACAAAATTATACTAGTGGAAGTATATTCAACATACTGTGTTCCAGTAAAATAAAAGTCTGACTCTGTCAGTCTAGGCTTGGTCCATACTTCTAACATGCTCCCAGAAGATGCTGACGCTGCTGGTCTATAGAACATAGCAAAAATTTAGAAGATCATAAGCAACAATTTGAGTTTACTTTTTTATCTTCTGGGTAATTTGCAGCCTAAATGGCATTTAGGTCTCATTAACCACCCGGCTAACGTGTGTGTGTAAAAAAGAGAGTTACGCACATATATCCCTCTATTTAAATATCTGAAACTGTAATAGAAGAAGCATGATATAAAAACATGTATTTACAAATATTTATACATTTCCAAGTGTATACGGGTACAGATGTTACGTAACTACATAAGGAAAGAAGGCGGCACACATTTTAGGACAGTTTATTTTTAAATGCCTTTAATTTAGCATTTTTATGTATTTATTTATTTTTGAGATGGCTCGCTCTGTCACCCAAGCTGGAGTGCACTGTTGCAATCTCGGCTCACTGCAACCGCTGTCTCCCAGGTTCAATTGATTCTGCTGTCTCAGCCTCTTGAGTAGCTGGGATTGCAGGTGCACGCCACCATGTCTGACTAATTTTTGTATTTTTAGTTTCACCATGTTGGCCAGGCTGGTGTCTAACTCTCGACCTCAAGTGATCCGCCTGCCTCAGCCTCTCAGAGTGCCGAGATTACAGGTGTGAGCCACTGCGCCCAGCCAATTTAGTATATATATTTTTTAATTTCTTTAAGATATTTAAAAGTCAACTTTAATATATTTAAAAAGTCATACCAGACTCGGCCCTTTTTCAATATGACTGGTGTTGTTAATAAGATGACAGCCATGGGAAGATAAAGAGACACAAGAAAACTCCACGTGATGATGAAGCCAGAGACTGAAGTAGCTTTCTCTACTATTATATATTTAATATAGTAAAGCTTTTTCTGCTATATATTTTAAAAATTTGAATTTTTTTGTCATATCGAAATTAAATTTAAATTTTTCTCCAAACACAGTTCACATCAGTAATTCTCTCAGTACTGCTGTAATAAAGGTAATTGTTCTTATTTTTGAAACGGAAACTTGTTATACATTGATTAGATTGATTAGTATTGATTAGTAATGAGATTAATAGTGCCATGTCTTTAAATCAAGTAACTCAAAGAACTGTACAGCAAGCAGTTTAAAAGTACCTAATGTAATGCTAGACTGAAACGTAAAATAATGTCCCATAGTACTTCACAAAGGACTGAGGATCAATTAACAAGGCTTGCCAACAGTAAATCATATCAGAACAAATTACCTTTATGATAAGATAGTCAAATTTTATGCAGGTAGAAGCAAACAATAAACATTTTCAATTATTTTGTTTTCTGGTTGTACTGCTTTATGGTTTTTTTTATTAATTCACATGAACATGGCTCATTTTTAAACAAGAATATAGGAATAAGAGATAAGCATGCCAACATATATATGCACATATATATGCAAATCTATTTTTTAAAAAGATTTTGTAAACTTACAGTTGATGAGGGTCGCAGATGGCAACTGTTTTAGTAAATAAACACTAGAAATTTTTAGAATTGGATGAATGAGATAGTCATTTATCCAAGTTGTTCCAAGATAATGATCGCCCATTACCTAGAGATCTTTTTGTTTTTAACCCTTCCAAATAATGTAATTCTTTATATAATTGTACCACAATTCTTTATATACATACCACAGGAATGAAGTATACATGTTATTTTATTGTTTATTTAATTTTTTTAATTGGCAAATAATAATGGGGTACACAGTGATGTTTCGATACATATGATACACAGTGATCTGATCAGGGTCATTAGCATATCCATCTCAAACAATTATCGTTTCTTTGTCTTGGGGGAATGTTCAATATCCTCCTTCTAACTACTTGAAACTGTATAGTATATTATTGTTTACTGCAGTCATCCTACAGTGCTATAGAACACTAGCACTTCTTTCTCCTATCTAGCTGTTATTTGAAGCTTATGTTTTATTTTATTTTATTATTTTTTATTTTTCTTTCGAGACGGAGTCTCACTCTTGTTGCCCAGACTGGAGTGCGATCTCGGCTCTCTGCAACCTCCACCTTCTGGGTTCAGACGATTCTCCTGCCTCAGCCTCCCGAGTAGCTGGGATTGCAGGTGTGCACCACTACCTCCGGCTAAGTTTTTTGTGTTTTTAGTAGAGATGGAGTTTTGCCATGCTGGCAGGCTGGTCTTGAACTCCTGACCTCATGATCCACCCACCTCAGCCTCCCAAAGTGCTGGGATTACAGACGCCTGAAGCTTTCATTTTAGACTTCTGCCCTCCAGCACTGCAGCCACGAGCTGCGAGACTACTGGGCACTTGACACAGGGCTGGTCCAAACTGAGATTTGCTGTATGTGCAAAATATACCCTGGATTTTGAAAACGTAGTGCAAAGAAAGTAAAATATCGCATTAGTAATGAATATTGTTGATAACATGTTGAAATGATAATAGTCTATACTCGGTTAAAATAAATTATTATTATTTTTTTTAATTTTAATTTTAGAGATGAGGTCTCACTGTGTTTCCGGGCTGGTCTCAAATTCTTGGGCTCAAGCAATCCTCCAGCCTCATTCTCCCAAAGTGCTGGGATTACAGGTGTGAGCCACTGCGACTGGCCAGATTATTACATTAATTCACTTTCTTTTTACTTTTTAAATGTGGCTACTAAACATTTAGAATTAGATGTGTGGCTCCCATTTATCTCATTGTAGATGCTGCTCTCTTAGAGCATTTTCCATCAGAGAGAAATCAACTAGTTTTGTTGTTTGGGGGAGTTTTCTTTTTATTTCTTTATTTTGTTTTTTGAGATAGAGTCTTGCTCTGTCACCCAGGCTGGAGTGCGGGGCGGAGTTTTCTTTTTATTGAGGTATTTCTTGTTTTGAGACGGAGTCTTGCTCTGTCACCTAGGCTGGAGTGCGGTGGCTCAATCTCTGCTCACTGCAACCTCCGCCTCTTGGGTTGAAGTGATTGTCCTGCCTCAGCCTTCTGAGTAGCTGGGATTACAGGCACATGCCACCACGCCTGGGTGTTTTTGTTTTGTTTTGTTTTGTTTTTTGTATTTTTAATGGAGACGGGGTTTTGCCATGTTGGTCAGGCAGGTCTTGAACTCCTAACCTCGGGCGATCCACCCGCCTTGGCCTCCAAAAGTGCTGGAATTATAGGTGTGAGCCACTGTGCCCGGCATGGAGTAATTTTCTTATATTAAGTTGTTTATTTAGTATTTTGTGGCGCAAAACTATTGGGTGTATCTAGTCACTAAATGCAAATTGATTTTCAATCAATTAGTTTTTATTGAAAAATTAATACAGGTTTATATGAAAAAAAGTTAAAAGTACTAAAAAGGGTGTGCATGGAAACGTGTCCCTTCTCTCCACCGCCGGAATTCTGCTCCCTGGCTCCTCCTACCATTTTAGTTTGTTTTTAGTACAAATAGGAGTGTGCCGCACAGCAGGGATTGGCAAACTAGGAAGGGCTGCATAGTCTACATTCTGGGCTTTGTGAGCCATACTCTCTCTGCAACAACTACTCAGTTCTGCCTCATAGTGAAAAAGCAGCCACTGACGACCCCGGTACAAATGGTTGTGGGCGTGTTGCAGCAGAGCCTTATTCACCAACACAGGTGCACCTTTGACTCTGGCTCTGGCTCAGGAGCTGTCATTTGCTGGCCCCTGCGTAGGCCAGTGCTAATCAAGACAGTTACGGCCACGTGCCACCAAAGGACGTTTCCGTTGTCTACAGAATGCATATATCATGCTGGGCCTGTAAGATTATAATACTGTATTTTGACTGTTCCTTTTCTATGTCACCATGGTGTTACAGCTCCCAACAGTATTCAGTGCAACAGGTTTTCTAGCTTAGGTACGGCAGGCTGTACCATCGAGCCTGAGTGTTGGGAGGCTCTACCACCAAGATTTATGTAAGTGCGCCCTATGATGCTCCCACAACGAAGGATTCACCTACCGATGCATTTCTCAGCACATATTCTCATCATTAAACAGCCCATGACTGTACGCCTTTGTAAACCTTTTAACTTGTCTCTTTGCATCTATCCTTTGCCCTCCATACTGTAGCAGGAGCGGCCGAGGGAAACGGATGTCTCGGATACCGAATACAGGAGGAAGGTTTATTCAGCTGAGAGCAAGGTGGCAGAGTTGCCTAACAGCCAAGCTCCTCTAACAAAGGGAGGTTCAGCCTTTATATAGGCTTATACTTTAGATGTTACACGTGGAAGTATCTTAGGTTCATAGTTTTAGGACTCACATGTGAAAAGGTCTCTGTTTACAGTTTCAGGAATCACATATGAAAGGGTTCCGGTTTACAGTTTTAGGACTCACATGTGAAAAGGTTTTGGTTTGATCTTGTTTTAAGTAAAAGTAGTGCCTTCTG